>JACEFZ010025542.1:0-122340 GCA_014155875.1 Cepaea nemoralis
CAACAACAAAAGATACATGAAATAGTAACAATAGCCGCCATCTTTAAATCACACAACAAAAACGGATGTCATAAGACCAGAAATAAGTTATGTCCCCTTTGGATCCGGATCCGGAATGCGGATCCATTTTTCACCGGATCGTGTGACGTCACATATAGCTTATATAAGAAAATATTGCGGATCCGGATCCGCATTTGGGGTGGCAAAACCTCCTACTATACTACTCACGTGTCTGCGCATGCTTGTACGTGCCTACACATCTAGAGCGTTCTGGTTATTTTTCGGCGCCAGTGACTCGTCGCCGCCCCTTTGCCTGTTAGTTAAAACAGGTCCGCCACGAGAAGACCAGGAGTTGGACTTTTGCTGCAATGGTGATAAATGCACGAGACATTGGGGTATTTATGCAACATTGGGCGCTCACCCCAACCCCGCCCCCGCCTACATAACAACAACAGTTGGAACCCCAAGGGAATCATGCAGGGGCTGTTCCTTGTCAGCAGCTACCTTGAGGTATTTGCCTGCAACACATTGTGTCTGTCCACAATGGTCGACAACGTCAGGATGTATCACATATGCACTTTTGGGGTGTCCCTTGTACATCCCAGAATCACCCTCATGGCTTCATCTGTATGCTCTCTTGTTTAACTAGCTCACTCTTTGAGACAATGAGCATTCCCAGTCCATACTCTACCGCTAACACGATAAAGTGTGAATAGCATTGCTGGAACATACATCGGGAAAACTAGGTGCCTCGTCAACCAACACAGAACTGGCACTATTAGCCACCGAATGCTGATGCATATGCTGGGGGGGGAGGGGGGGGGAATCTGAGCACGTATGGACCTGTCCGGAGTGCAATGAAGATACCCTAAGAAGTGATAACTGATAACTGACAACACAATTCTTATCCTACTTCAGGTCTTATTTTATCGTGTCTTCTTTTCATATCAGAGTTGAGTTGAGTTGAGTTAAGAACCGACATCACTGCACTCAGGACATTCACATACATGCTCCGTCCCCTCATTCAACAGCCAGCGAAGAGTCATACTACTAATCGTTCCCACCGCTATCTGATTAAAAGTTCTCCTGGTCTTTCCTCTCAGTTTTGATATTCTTCCAGAACCCCTGCCGATCCCCCGCAATCTCATTCTTTCTACATATGGGTTCTCAATATGTTCCTCCGCCTTCTCCACCTGGTCCCACAAGCGCACGACCACCTCCCCCTCGTCCATAGGCAAAATACCACCAAGAGGTGCCCTCCCTGCTAGCCTATCAGCCTGTTCATTCCCTCATACACCCGCATAGCCAGGGCAAAATATCAGTTCTTATATAATATTTTTCTCTTATGATTCATCAGGCTGATTGTTCAAGCCTCTTCACAGCTGATCGATTCGGATTTCTTTTTAAGTGCGTGATTTTAATAAATCCTTAAGGGTGTGTCCATTGTCATATGGCATTTCGGGCACTCTTCCGAATTGCGGTCCCAAATAGATCCGCAGTGAATAGGTCAGGGGTTAAGGGTTAGGGTTAGTTGTTAACTAAACACTGACCCTAACCCTTACCCCTGACCTATTCACTGCGGATCTATTTGGGACCGCAATTCGGAAGAGTGCCGCATTTCGTAATAAAAAATATGGCAATAAACGCCTAGCTACTTTTCATCCGCCAAGTCAGACAACCCCTGCATCATTGGGACCAACAACAACAGCCACTTTATGTCGTCATTTTAGCCATTTATAGCCACTCGGTCTAGCTACAAACCCTGGACGTCACAAAAACACTCGCACACAGAACACTTGTGTTACAATAACATGGCGGATGTTGGAACTTGGTAATGAAATGGTAAGGAATTCAGGTGTTCTTAAAGCTATAGTAGGCCAGTAGTGTTAAGAAATTATGGTTAGTTTCACAGGAAACCTTTAGTTCTAAGTTAGTGTATAAAATTGAACTTTTTGTAATGACTCAACACACCATGACCTAACCAGGTTGTCACTTGTCAGTTTCTTCTCATCTGTTTCTCGTGAATTTATGACTCGAGACAGTGAGATAGATGGTCCATGGAATATATTAGTTTCTTGTGCTACATCATTTACCAGACACAACGTGGCAAAGACACAACGTGGCACAAGATACCCCTACAACACACCCGACAATCAGAGCAATTATAAGACAAAATAAGTAAGCCAAGCCCAAGTGAAAGTGCTGCCGGATTTCTTACAGTACAGTAGTAGAAGTACTAGTACTAGTACTTAACCCATCTGTCACTTTGCATCTTCATGATCTTCTCTTCTTCTCACTTTCATGGAATGTAGGCCCATGACCAACTCATGCCAAGGCCTTTGTAGACTATGCAAATGATACAAAAGATTGTTGTCAAAACACCTGCTTGCAATCATAGTCCAGAATCCGACTATTTTGTTCCCTATATCTCATTTATTAAAGCTTGGTGTACAATTTATTCATAAATTAAACACACAAATTAACATCTCTGCTTTTAACAGATTCTGTGTCGAACAAAAAAGTAGGCCTGGAGAAAATAAAAATGGATGGTGAAAAATGGGAAGCAGGGGTGTGTCACAGTTATGACTTAAAAGTTGTTCATATGGTAGCCTGCAGATAGGGATCACCCCCTGCATGAAGCCATGGATATGGTCAAGTGTCATAGACTAAGACAAGGTAGGTTCTGGATGTTACAGGCAGAAATCTATACGTCAGGTGTGTGATCTAGAGACCATCAAATGTGAAAAAGAATGGGTTGAAGTTCCGGAAGACATGACGGACTAGCACAATGTAATAGTAACACTGGGTTGTGAGTGCAGGGAATGGGCAGCGGGTGGGCCGCAGAGTTGAGGTGCAACAACTGATCCAGAGTAACACACATCAACGTGACATAGTAATCTTAACTGATGGGTCAGTGGTGAGAAACAGATGAATGGTGGGGGTTTCATTGCGAAGACTAATGGACAATTATTGAAAAATGAGAGTCTGGCATTTGAGGCTACGACCTCCAGCAAGAGAATGGAGGTGAAAGCAGTAACAGCGGCCATCCAAGGTTAGAGGGGACCATTGCAACACACACTGCATTCATTATGGATTGAAGGACTGTGCTTAGTGGAGAAAGGAATGTTTCATGTGGAATGGTTTACCTTGCTTAAGAGGTCACAGATAGTGAGAATTGTATGGATTTATTACCCTGGCCATGCAGGAGTGCGGGGGGAATGAACAGGCTGATAGGCTGGCAGGGAATGCACCCCTTGGTGGTAGATTACCTTTGGACCAGGGAGAGGTGATCTTGTGCCTGTGGGACCAGGTGGAGAAAGTGGGGGGACAGATTGAGAACACGTATGTGATAAGCATGAGATTGTGGGGGATCAGGAGGGGTTCTGGAAGAATCTCAAAACTGAGAGGGAATACCAGGAGAACTTTCAATCAGATAGCGGTGGGAACAATTAGTAGTGTGACTCTTCGCTGGCTGTTGAATGAGGGGACAGAGCGTGTATGGGAATGTCCTGCATTCAGTGATGTCGGTTTTTTTAGCTCAACTCAACAACTCACTTCAACAAGGAGAAATAGGTAGCCTGTGAAGTGTTAGATATTCACATATTGTAGGCCACAAGATATGAGGTGAGGTGATCAGTTCCCTTCCTTGTCCCCGTTCCTTGACAATTCCCAGAAAATTGTCCAGTACCCACTTATAGATAGACCGCATTTCAGAAAATTAAAAGTATCTTATGCAATAAGTCACTGTCATTGAATGTAAGAAAGAGAGCGCTGAAATCTATATATATAAAAATCGTTGTATGTATGTCCGTCCTTTATGCGTTCGCGAACGGTCCATCCGATTGAGATGAAATTTTCTACACGTTTTCCTTTCATTCCTCTGCAACCAACTGTTATAGTTTTATCTATCAGCTATCAGCTATTACATTCCTAAAATTTAATTTTGTAATTACATGACTGAACAGAAGAAAATATAAAAATATATTAAAAAAGGGATATAACTTTTAGTAGCATTGTTATATCTTAAGTTAAGTCCCCTGGCTATAGATTAAATGAGTTGATTGACGATGAATTAAATGAGATGCTCCCCACCAGGGACTGGGTGCAGCCGGGACAGGTCAGACAGACAGATAGACAGACAGATTGACAGACAGATAGTCGGGAACGGGAGCCAAGTTTACTTTAGATAGATCTCTTCCAATCATATTTTCTATCTATTCTTCTATTCTATCTATATTTTGTTGTTATGTTCGGGCCGAACATACATACATAGACAGACAGACAGACACGACAAACAGACAGATAGATAGATCGGTCGGGAACGGGAGCTTATATGACTACTTATATGAATTAAATGAGATGCTCCCCACCAGGGCCTGGGCGAAGTCGGGCCGGGTCGGACAGACAGACAGATAGTCGGGAATGGGAGCTTATATGACTACTTATAGGAATTAAATGATTTGCTCCCCATCAGGGTCTGGGCGAAGCCGGGCCGGGTCAGACAGACAGATAGTCGGGAACGGGAGCTTATATGACTACTTATATGAATTAAATGATTTGCTCCCCATCAGGGTCTGGGCGAAGCCGGGCCGGGTCAGACAGACAGACAAACAGATAGATAGTCGGGAACGGGAGCTTATATGACTACTTATATGAATTAAATGAGATGCTCCCCACCAGGAGCTGGGCGAAGCCGGGCCGGGTCAGACAGACAGACAAGCAGACAGACAGATACATAGATAGATACATAGATACATACATAGATAGATAGATAGATCCCCGCCAGAGCCTGGGCGAAGCCGGGCCGGGCAGCTAGTGTTATATAAAACCAATTTTGCTGAATGCTGAGTGAATCATGGAACAGGAATGAACAAATTAGGAAGAGCTTAGAAGCTACGGAGGTGGTTCCTGAGACAAATGTTGTGAATACCTTGGACTGCCAGAATAACTAACAACGAACGCCTGAAAGAGGCTAATAAAACTAGAACATTATATACAACTATAAGAAAGAGACAATCAGCATTCTTTAGTCATGTGATGAGAAGAGAGGCTTTGGTGGCATGGAGAAATATCATCAGCAGTGTGTGATCCAGAACACCAAAGACAGATCTGTGTGGGGCGACATGAACACTAAAGATTGAGATTTGTCTAGAGACATGAACACCAAAGACTGGGATCTGTCTAGAGACATGAACACCAAAGACAGATCTGTCTAGAGACATGAACACCAAAGACTGAGATCTGTCTAGAGACATGAACACCAAAGACTCAGATCTGTCTAGGGGCATGAACACTAAAGACTGAGATATGTGGAGAGACATGAACACCAAAGACTGAGATATGTGGAGAGACATGAACACCAAAGATAGATCTGTCTAGAGACATGAACACCAAAGACTCAGATCTGTCTAGAGACATGAACACCAAAGACTCAGATCTGTCTAGGGGCATGAACACTAAAGACTGAGATATGTGGAGAGACATGAACACCAAAGATAGATCTGTCTAGAGACATGAACACCAAAGACTCAGATCTGTCTAGAGACATGAACACCAAAGACTGAGATATGTGGAGAGACATGAACACCAAAGACTGAGATATGTGGAGAGACATGAACACCAAAGATAGATCTGTCTAGAGACATGAACACCAAAGACTGAGATCTGTCTAGAGACATGAACACCAAAGACTCAGATCTGTCTAGGGGCATGAACACTAAAGACTGAGATATGTGGAGAGACATGAACACCGAAGACTGAGATATGTGGAGAGACATGAACATCAAAGACAGATATGTGGAGAGACATGAACACCAAAGACAGATGTGTGGAGAGACATGAACACCAAAGACTGAGATATGTGGAGAGACATGAACATCAAAGACAGATATGTGGAGAGACATGAACACCAAAGACAGATGTGTGGAGAGACATGAACACCAAAGACTGAGATCTGTGGAGAGACATGAACACCAAAGACAGATGTGTGGAGAGACATGAACACCAAAGACTGAGGTATGTGGAGAGACATGAACATCAAAGACAGATATGTGGAGAGACATGAACACCAAAGACAGATGTATGGAGAGACATGAACACCAAAGACCGAGATCTGTGGAGAGTCATGAACACCAAAGACTGAGATCTGTCTAGAGACATAAACACCAAAGACAGATCTGTGGAGAGACATGAACACCAAAGACTGAGATCTGTCTAGGGACATGAACACCAAAGACTGAGATCTGTCTAGAGACATAAACACCAAAGACTGAGATCTGTCTAGAGACATGAACACCAAAGACTGAGATCTGTCTAGAGACATGAACACCAAAGACTGAGATATGTGGAGAGACATGAACACCAAAGACTGAGATATGTGGAGAGACATGAACACCAAAGATAGATCTGTCTAGAGACATGAACACCAAAGACTGAGATCTGTCTAGGGGCATGAACACTAAAGACTGAGATATGTGGAGAGACATGAACACCGAAGACTGAGATATGTGGAGAGACATGAACATCAAAGACAGATCTGTGGAGAGACATGAACACCAAAGACAGATGTGTGGAGAGACATGAACACCAAAGACTGAGATATGTGTAGAGACATGAACACCAAAGACTGAGATATGTGGAGAGACATGAACGAAAAGACAGATATGTGGAGAGACATGAACACCAAAGACAGATGTGTGGAGAGACATGAACACCAAAGACTGAGATCTGTGGAGAGACATGAACACCAAAGACAGATGTGTGGAGAGACATGAACACCAAAGACTAAGGTATGTGGAGAGACATGAACATCAAAGACAGATATGTGGAGAGACATGAACACCAAAGACAGATGTGTGGAGAGACATGAACACCAAAGACTGAGATCTGTGGAGAGACATGAACACCAAAGACTGAGATCTGTGGAGAGACATGAACACCAAAGACAGATATGTGGAGAGACATGAACACCAAAGACAGATGTGTGGAGAGACATGAACACCAAAGACTGAGATCTGTGGAGAGACATGAACACCAAAGACTGAGATATGTGGAGAAACATGAACACCAAAGACAGATCTATGGAGAGACATGAACACCAAAGACTGAGGTATGTCTAGAGACATGAACACCAAAGACTGAGATATGTGGAGAGACATGAACACCAAAGACTGAGATCTGTCTAGAGACATGAACACCAAAGACTGAGATCTGTCTAGAGACATGAACACCAAAGACTGAGATCTGTGGAGAGACATGAACACCAAAGACTGAAATCTGTGGAGAGGCATGAACACCAAAGACTGAGATCTGTCTAGAGACATAAACACCAAAGACAGATCTGTGGAGAGACATGAACACCAAAGACTGAGATCTGTCTAGGGACATGAACACCAAAGACTGAGATCTGTCTAGAGACATAAACACCAAAGACTGAGATCTGTCTAGAGACATGAACACCAAAGACTGAGATCTGTCTAGAGACATGAACACCAAAGACTGAGATCTGTGGAGAGACATGAACACCAAAGACTGAAATCTGTGGAGAGGCATGAACACCAAAGACTGAGATCTGTCTAGAGACATAAAAACCAAAGACTGAGATCTGTAGAGAGACAATAACACCAAAGACTGAGATCTGTGGAGAGACATGAACACCAAAGACTGAGATCTGTGGAGAGACATAAACACCAAAGACTGAGATCTGTCTAGAGACATAAACACCAAAGACTGAGATCTGTGGATAGACAATAACACCAAAGACTGAGATCTGTCTAGAGACATGAACACCAAAGACTGAGATCTGTCTAGAGACATGAACACCAAAGACTGAGATCTGTCTAGAGACATAAACACCAAAGACTGAGATCTGTGGAGAGACATGAACACCAAAGACTGAGATCTGTGGAGAGACATTAACACCAAAGACTGAGATCTGTCTAGAGACATGAACACCAAAGACTGAGATCTGTCTAGAGACATAAATACCAAAGACTGAGATCTGTGGAGAGACATGAACACCAAAGACTGAGATCTGTCTAGAGACTTGAACACCAAAGACTGAGATCTGTCTAGAGACATGAACACCAAAGACTGAGATCTGTCTAGAGACATGAACACCAAAGACTGAGATCTGTCTAGAGACATGAACACCAAAGACTGAGATCTGTCTAAAGATATGAATACCAAAGACTGGGATCTGTCTAGAGACATGAACACCAAAGACTAAGATGTCTAGAGACGTGAACAGCAAAGACTTAGATCTGTGGAGAGACATGAACACCATGTCAAGTGACAGGGCACATGATAATGACCTATTTATATGAGGCTGGCTGACCTCAGAACTATCCTGCGCAGAAAAATAACCCTGCCTGTGCTGGTTATTGAACCTGGACCCCTGTATTGACAGTCAAGTGCACGAACCACACTGCCACCTTGTCAGTTGAATTAGATGTATAAACAGTCTATTCGGTGTTGATAACATGATTGCATAAAAGTGGATTATTAAGTATTGTGTTTCCTTGTATGTTAATACAACATATACTGAACAAAACTTTGTGGGGTCAATATGACATCATAGGTTTGTGCTGTTTTTTATGCATGACTCATTGAAGGAACAGTAAATGAAACTGTTTTTAGACATGTGTTTTAACATGGTCAAGTAGGATACTGTACACTGAAACTGTTAGAATAGGCAATGATAGACCCCCAATGCTGTCATATACACAGATGGGTCGGTCATCCGACATGTGAGAAGCTCATGGGCTTTTACGGCGCAGGCCGGAGGGAGAATTGTGAAGGACTCTGGTGCTTTTGCTGAGACCACAAGTAGCCTGACTATGGAAGTCATGGCAGTAAGTAAAGCAATAACATGGCTCGAGACACAGACATTCACTAGGGTATGTTTCCTTAGCAACTCAATGAGTATGCTCAAGAGGATAGAGGATAGAGATGGGGTGGATCTGAAGAGAGTGGTTGCTGTTTGTGGAGCGGTCTCGGCTGGCAAACATTAGTTTCATCTTCGTGCCAGGGCATGCGGGAGTATAAGGAAATGAGCGTGCTGACAAGCTCGCAGGTAAGGCTACTGTGGAGAGCGGAACGCGCCATGGACCAGGCTGACATTCTGAATGCTCTACTAGAAGTAAGACTGTTACGAGAACCAAGTGATGACTGAATCTACAACCATGCTCAGACTGCGAGAACTGCAAATTAAAAGAGGGGTGGACAAACAAGAACACTACACAGGAAGCCAAAGAAGATTGATAAACCAACACAAACTGGTGTCGTGAGCTGCTACGTGCTGCAGGATTTGCTGATGAGAGGATCCGGGCACTTATGGACTGAATGGTTTGATGTGCAATGAGGATGATCTGTCGACTAACTAATTAACTAACTAACTGACTGACTGACTGACTAAACTAACTAACTAACTAACTAACTAACTAACTAACTATAGACCCCCAAAAAATCCTTTGTTTTAATGAGTAATTGATATCCATTGACATCGACATCTGTACACATTTCTGAACTTCCATTATCTTCAGCATGGAGTCATATGTAATAATTAGTGAACACATTAAACCAAATACCAAAACAGTGAACATGTTTCTGCTGTTGCCTGTCAAGTTGCAAGAGCTGTTTTTTAAACTGGTTATTATGGCATTAGACTCACTAACAAAGAATTGTCGACAGATAAAATAAATCTCGAACCAGCGATAATTCCAGACATATATTTTTGTTTTTCTAAGGTGCCTGATATTAAGTGTATTCATATTCTATGTATATAGTAAAAAAAAATTGATTGTTTAGGAGTGGCTGGCAGAGTGGCTAGAGTGTCGGAATGTCCTTTGTGAGACCCGGGTTCGAATCCTCGGTAAGGTGTGGATTTTTTTCTGTCGGGTCAAAAAAGACAACTCTAACCTGCACAGTTCGCGGCGACTGCACTAGCCAGGCGGCCTTAATTCCTCAGGCTCAAGACTCCCTGCCATACTACTATTTAGGCAGTAAATTACAGTTTTTGACAGCTGATTGTTCCCAACCTACTGTAGCATGGCTGACTGACCTTTCACATTTCATCCACGTGTGTCCCCTCCTCGCTGTTGTGTCACCACCTTGAAGTAGTAGAGGGCTTGCTGTTCCAATGACCCCAACAGCTGTGCCAAGGGTATTGCTATTAATGGTAAGGTCTCTCACTGTGGACAGGTAAAGAGATATGAACCAGGCAAAGAGAGACATAAACCTACTGCTTTTAGATAGATGGGACAGTAAAAGGCTAGAGGAAGCAAACCCCTCAAAAAAGATTGTTGATGTTGGATGTAGTGAGCCACAGGCATGACGAAACAGTGCAGTGCAGTTCATTGGTTATCCACTCATGTCTTAGTCATTGGGTGTCATATGGTATCTTGTTTTTATTGTTTGCCTGATGCATGCACTGGGAATTACAGTTATCACCTGCTGAGTTTATTGTTATTAATGGGGAAATCATTGTGACTGCTGACAGTGTGAAGCAGTTTGATAGTATCATTAGCAACATCAGTGATGATTCATCAGGCATAATGTCCCTTAGTGTATTTACATTGTGGGCTAATCCTACTTAGAATATTGATTGTACAACAGGATATTTGTGCACTGAGGCTCACAGTGTGTAGTGTTATCTTAGTGTGTATATTAGCTGTATCCACAAAACACAATGGACGGAACAATAAACTAGGTCGTTCCCTCCCCCCTCCCTCCACTTTTTGTGTTTCATTGATTTAGTGAATCGGTAAACAGATACACTTTGACGGAGGGGGCCGAGGCAGAGAGTTTACAGTGTCTGTCTCAAACTGAAAAGGTACTGGGTTCAAATTCAACAAGGGCTGAGAATTTTTCCAAGAACCATTGGTATCTAATGATGTCATAGGTCCCGTTAATTTCTTGAGTTGTGAGATTGTATACCTTTCGGGCGAAAAATAGAAGGTCCATTGTGGACTTTAAAAATCCCACAGCAATTACAAATAGCAAAGAGTAGATAATAAGGCCTCAGCCCTGGCAAATTTTTAGGAAAGGAAACCGCCCCACAGGTCGATATAGCCTATTATCTTGGATGGAATCTGTGTAGAATCTTGCAACAACTGGCAGACTGACGGCAGAGTGGAAGACAACCAGTGGTCGAACTTATCAAGAAAACAAAAGACAAATCAGTTGTGGAGGGCCATGATCAGATGCATCACAAGCATGGGACACGACAGTAATGATCAGTACATTAATTCTAATTTAGTCATGCCATGCGTGTGCAAGGCAAGGGGAGGTCATAACATGAAAAAGCAACATATACTGTGGCTGAGCCATGCCATGCTATGATACAGAGAGGCGGCCGCATTAGACTGCACCATAAGGGGGCGGCATTATTAAAGAAACAAACATGTAAGAGGCAGCATTTCGAAGCATTGCATCATACTGAGAAAATCTACCGCATTGTCCTGTACTGTGGTCAGATATGGTGAAGAAAAAAACTTCATAGCAGTTTTCAGACTGAATCACCTGACAACATAGTTCTTTGAATGCATCAATGAACTGATTATTTCCATTGGTGGCTAAGGATGAGAAATAAGTAATTATCACTAATATAACTTGATTATCTCCCTCATCAGGTGCCTTTGCTGACTGGTATTGGCTGTCGTGCTTCTCCACATCTCTGTCTCCAACAGAATGTATCTATTTGTGTGCTGACATGTTTCCATGTCATGACACAAGGCTGTCCAGAATCTTCTCGTGCTGTTTTCCTGTGTGTCTCTTCCCACAAATTGTTCCTATTGTACATTATGTTCCATTTCTTTTCTTTTCATAACATGACCACAACATTTTAACTGTCTTTTTCTGATGTTATTTGCTGTCTTTCTGTCTTGCTTTTTAAAAAACATTTAGATTACTTAAGTTGGTTGAGCAAGGTATTTTCAGCATTCTTCTATAAACTTGATTATAGACTGCTTAATATGTCATTGATTGTACAACATGAATGAGATTGTTGATAATTGACATGTTTGGTGTATTTCACAAGGGATAGGTTTCAAGTTGGAAATTTAAAGTGTTCTGAAAGTAACACAAGCTCTTCAGTCCAGAGAAAGTATCTTTGCTTCCTGTTGGAATCTACAATTGAGCATAGGTCACATATTTCGATAATGAAGGAAAAACTGCCTTCCGTACACACAACTTATGGCAAGCCTCAACATTACCAGCGTAGATATTGCTTGGTATGTATGACGGGACTGATTGGTTGCCGATGGCATCGCTACCAACAGTCAACAAGAGAGAACAGAAAGGTGAGCAGATCTGTTTACAGTTCAATTTTTGGAATCAAGTTATTTAGTAACTTCAGTGTTTCTGTGGTAGATTTCTTTAGATATATGTGTACACTTTGTCTTTACCTTTAATTATCCTTATTTTTTTCTGAAGTAATAACCAAAAAAAAAAAAAAGGAACAAAACTGCTATTGATGTGTGAATTGTTAGGCCTTCATATGTTAACCACGTTATAGTTAAGTTGGATGTCTTTCATACGTTAGCCTTGTTGTAGTGAAGTGGGATGGCCAGCTTCCTTTCTTGCCACCTGTCCGTCCCAGACAGTTTCTAGAACATTCTGACAATTGTCTGGCACTCGTGTTTATTAGGCTGGGTCAAGTTCACAGTGGTACTGGTAAGAAAGAAACAGTCCTGCTTCTAACTGATGATTTAACCCTGAACACTGTCATGGCAGTCAAGTGTATTCATTACTGGGCCACTGCAGCTCCTCTCTGAAGTCATATTCTTCTTCTGCCTTTGTCATTTCTGTCTCTGCCCTTTATCCCCATTGGACCCTCAACCAACTCACACAAGCTGTCCTAGCTTTTGCTATCCTGCTGCTCTCACCATGTCCTGCCCATATTATTCACCCCTTTCTCTAATTCTCTTCTCCATGTGATGTTAGGTCTCCCTGTATTGCATTTGCCCTGTGGGTTGTAGAGAAAAGACTTTCTTATTATGCTGTTATCATGTTTTCTTAATGTTTTTTGTCTGACGCCGATGTTCTTCACGTCTTGATTAGCTGAAATCTATTTCTCTCCCCAAACTCTGCATTAGTAATTCTGTCATACTATTTTAGTCTCTCTGTTCTGCATGGGCATCAGTTAATTAATTTTATTTCCTTCTCTTTTTTCTTTTTCATGGTTGGTTGGTTTTTGCAGTTAACATTTTCTATAGGATGGGGAAGCCAGTGCCACGCCAACCCTCCACAGCCGCTTCTAATGACATGTGTGCTAGGTTACAGTGTTACTATTCTTTACTTCCCTTCAGGGCTGTGGTAACACATGGGCAGAAGTAATATTGGGTTGAACACATATCACCAATGACTCATTATACAGGTGGGGAGTGTCTTAGAGATATAAGGTCCGCCTCTAAAAATTTTTCGTATTTCATTGCATATTAGTCAGTATATACCGCTATTATTTCTAATAACATTGCTGAATTATTTGAAAATAAACAACAAAGTATGTTAGTTTGATTTGATTACAAACAATATAAGACATGCAGTATTCATCATCCAGTGCCTTGCTAGCTGGCAGGGGAGATCATGCCTCTATCGAAGCATGATTATCTTGAGAAAATACAGCGGTGGTTTTCCCTTGACTTCCACCGGTATGCAGTATTACCATTGAGAATATCACGACCAGCTTTTTAATGACCTGTAGCAGCCTCCTGCTGTGTCTGTGATGTGATAAGAGTCAACATTTTGTGGGCCTGAGAGCAGGCAAATATAAGTGGCCAATCTTTCCCTCATTGTGGCCAGCAATGAGTCCAGATGCCGAGCCCGTTTGGGTTTACATTCTGTTAACTTTGACAAAGTTGATTTCATTGTTAACTGATTTGACATATGCGTTGTTAACTTTCAGCGGGACTTGGTGGTCTTCACTATAGTTGTACTGTGCTTTCTGCACATGGTTGTGTTTTTCTACTACTGGTTGGTCAGCAGAAACAGCATTTACCAGATTGGCATGTGAGTGAAAGTCTCATTGTATTTTATTATTCTATTTAGTGCTAATGTTTATAATGTAAAAGTTTTCCATCATCATCAAGTGCTATGTCGATAAGTTTGGACGGTCATGTTTCACCATCTCACACTATCACCAGAGTCATGTTTCACCATCTCATAATATCACCAGAGTCATGTTTCACCATCTCACACTATCACCAGAGTCATGTTTCACCATTTCACACTATCACCAGAGTCATGGATCATCATCATCATCATGTGCTATGTCGATAAGTTTGGACGGTCATGTTTCACCATCTCACACTATCACCAGAGTCATGTTTCACCATCTCACACTATCACCAGAGTCATGGATCAGCTCTCTGTTTTTGTCTAGATTATGCCATATGGCCAAGCCATCTAGATATTTGCCTCTCTGCCTCCCCCTAGTTCTTTTCCCCCTTAACCTTGCCAGCTGTCACTAAGTTCCCCAGTATAATTCTTCTCTTAATGTGCCCAATAAAAAATCTTGATTGTGTACGTCTAATTTCTCTAATCAGTTTAGTTTTTATTTGTTTCTTAGTAGGACTTGCTCATTGGTTTTTCTGTATGTCCATGGTATGTTTTACATTTTCCTCAGAAACCACATTTCCACTGCCATTAGATGTTTCTCAGCTTGTCTCTTCATTGTCCACTTTTCTCATAGATACAAAAGTACAGGTTCTAAGCAGCACTTCACCGCTCTTTTTTCTCATTGCAATTGACATCTTATTTTTTTGCCTACTGGCCTGGTGTTCATGTCTTCAAATCCCCGTCCAGGCAGGGATATGTTAGAAATTGACACAGTCCCCCAGGTTGATCCAGCCTACAGTGGGTAAATGGAAAGGTTCAGGGAAGTAAAGGTGGCCAGCAGGATATTAACCACATCATGCTGATTGGTCTATATAAATATAGGGGCAGTACTATAAACCTAATTTGCATCAAGGCATGGATCATTTAATGGTTGATACCTGCCACATGATGTAAGGTGAAGATAGCCTCGTTGTTGGGGAGTCCATAGTTGTGTAAACTGGTTTGAGGGACAGGTGTGTGAGGAATTGTGATCTGTGTGTGACAAGAGTTGGTCGTGGCTCAGTTTAAAAGGGATCATGTTTATTAATGTGATTAAAGTACATTCTTTGGATGCAAGAATACTGTTGTGTGGACCTGTGCCATGTCCATGTGCTGTTTGACAAGTTGCAACATCCATAAATCATCAATGGTAATATGCTCTCTAATCAAAATAATGACAAGTTTTAATGCTAAAGTAAAGATATACTCCACCAACAAGGACAGAGACATTGCATGATGTGGCAGTGAAACTATTGAGAACATTGATTTGTTTCTTTGTGTTTGCTCGCTTTAAGCTTCTGCATAGTCCATACACGCAACTTCTAGTAGTGCTGAACTGAATTTTGCGTGTGGATTAGCTTTCCCTATTAACAGTGTCCCTCACCATCAGGCGAACCCACTCTGACTTCAAAGATGAGAACAGTGATATACTAGCATAAATAACAGTCAACATTTCCTTAGGAATATCCTTGCCACAAAGTCCTATGTGATGCTGAATGGGAAGGAGAACTAGACATATATGGAGGAGAAGGAGACAAACAATACAACAGCTTGAGGATTGAAAGTTTGTAGTAACTGCCACCTGGCCAAGAAAATAACCTAGCACTATCTCCTCAAAACCTGAGAATAGTATAATTAGATATTCCTTTCTCTGGAGCCCACAGAGCAATTGAAATAGTAGAAACACATGGAGAAGAAAATTAAAGACAGAGATGATCATGGATTTAGTTGCAGGAGATACCAAAGGATAGGATGGATTGATGTGAACTGGTTGAGGACTTATGCACCAATAGGGGATACAGGGTGGATATAGAAGAAGACCATGTTCTCAGCCTGCCATGTGGGCATAAACACTGTCCTTTGCTGTACATGGGGCGTTGATTGTGCCATTTGTTCATGGTAATCATTCCAACTTTGCATAGTTTAAGTTGTATCCAGCTGACACAGTTACATAAGTAAACACGTAGTATTGCTTGGTGCTCACAGGAGAGGAAATAAGTACAGACTGGAGGAAGCACTAGACGACATAAAATTTGAAAGCTATAGTTACCAACCGGGATTCGAACCTGTCACCTCCAAATGGTGACAGCGCCTTGCTGCAGGAACAAGTGTACTTTGATGCATGACCAACTATACACTCCAAACAAGAGTCTTCATTAGTCATGTCTATCATACACATGAACCTACAACTATGGAATACGGACAGAATTCGTATCAACCCATTGAGATAGCACCATAGGTCTCATAATTTATATTAAACCAGCATAGGTCAAATAACAAACACACAAACAACGGACCGTAAATGCTGTGTCCAGTGTATTAACAAACATTTAAAGAAGAGAAATGATTGGTCGGTTCTAATGCTGTACACGTATTACACGGGTGATCAATTTGGGAACCAGTTGAGGC
This sequence comes from Cepaea nemoralis, assembly GCA_014155875.1. Lineage (NCBI taxonomy): Eukaryota > Metazoa > Mollusca > Gastropoda > Stylommatophora > Helicidae > Cepaea > Cepaea nemoralis. Next base: position 16,504 of record JACEFZ010025542.1, read on the forward strand.
CACTGAAACAGTTAACATAAATAAACACATGTAGTATTGTTTGGCACTCACAGAAGGAGAGGAACGAAGTAAAGACTAGAGGATGCACTAGACAACATAAAATTTGAAAGCTATAGTTACCGACCGGGATTTGAACCTGTCACCTCCAAATGGCGACAGCGCCTCGCTGTAGGAACAAGTGTACTGTGATGCATGACCAATTAGACTTTATTAGACACTCCAAAAACAGTGTCTTCATTAGTCATGCCTATCATACACATGAACCTACAACTATGGAATACGGACAGAATTCATATCAAACCATTGAGAAAGCACCGTAGGTCTCATAATTTATATTAAACCAGCATAGGTCAAATAAAAAACAAACACATCGGACAGTAATGCCGTGTTGAGTATTAACAAACATTTAAAGAAGAGAAATGATTGGTCGGTTCTAATGATGTATACGTATTACACAGATCTCCACATTGATCTCCTTATCCAGCTGACATGAGTTTGCATATGTGTGAAATCCCATGTACGTCTATCCTCAGATACATGTACCCATATACAAAAAGCTATTTCCCCTGGAGTGATGTTGGCCTGGGTGTCTCTGCTGTCATGATTGCTTATTTCACGGGAGTAGTGGTAGGTAGTACCTTCACAGTTTAACAATATACCAGACATTGATATATGTTAGCATCTGCTTTATTGGCTGAAGTTACGCTAAATGTTAACTATGTTTGGAGGAAATTCCTAGCCTATTCGTTTGGTTTACAGTATATCATTATTTAGTTATTATTACCTAATGGGTTCAGCAGTATTAACTAAGTGCCATGGGTTGATTAATTGTCTTAAGCGACTTCCCATATCCGCCATGGGCTTATATGAGGGTAGTTCACAAAGATATGATCTCAGCTAATAATAAAGATAGAAGCATTACATTTGCACCAGTTTAAGTTTATAATCTCTTGATAGTATATACCAAATTGCACCTCTGTAAACCAATTCTAAGCGCAACACAAAACCGTTGAAATGGCAGATATTAATGACGTTTGTTACAAGCAGAGGATTGTTATTCTCGTCGATGTGCTGCCAAAAAGTGGAACCATCAATTTAGAAATTTGATGGAATGTACTGCCCCATCCTCCTTACTGTCCAGACCTGGCACCTTCTGTCTCATCGTTTTGGTCCCTTTAAGAATGTTATCCTTGGGAAAAAGTTTGAAGACAACGAGGGAATGATTAATGCATTGAAGAAATGGCTACGAGAACAGGACAAAATTTGGTACAGATCTGGGATACATGCTCTTGTTTCAAGATGGTATAAAGCCGTTAAAGTTAATGGGGATTATTTTGAGAAGTAGAAATGTTTGCTGCACATGTGCATGAACAGTGTGACTAAATTTTATTTTTATGTTACTAAAGGTTAAAGAGATAATAATTGTGGTGCATAACTTTCTGACCTACCCTCGTATATCACCAAAATATTTTCATTGCATTATAATACAACATGTCTGCAATCACATTAACAACTTTTATGTCATAACTGTGACACCTCTACTTCCAATTTTCAGCCATCTGTTTTGTTTGGTCTAAACCTACTTTTTTGTTTGGCACAGAATCTGTTAAGAAACTATGGCACAAGACCAGCAAGCAAATCAAAGTAGAATTGGTAGATTACTGGAACACAATCACACATGACGAAATGGTTACACGATCACACAAACAACAAACATGCACTGATGCAACTACGTTCCTCTGCTCATCACAATCTGAACCCAGCATTGTTTAGAACATTTTAAAAAAAAAGTTGGGTATCCTTTACAGGATGTTTCAGTCAACACCAGCATTTTATTGCCATTGTTGATGTCTTGGCAAGTTTTATTACGTTCAGTAGTTTATCATTGCTTTCTGAATGACCAGCTCCCATACCAACACGTTAAAACCAGCGAGACACATTCTGCTGCCAGAACGGTCACCGCTATGTTTCAAATGCGGGTAAGCAGCATTACGAATCGCATCCACAACCCTATTGCCACGGAGACCGGAGAAAGGTTTAGAACATACATCCTTCCTTTGACAACAGGAAGGATTTGTCATGGACCATTTTGCATTCACTCAAGAAGAAAATTGGGGCTTGTGAACTGAGTATGTTACAGAAAATTCTGAGAATATTGTGAACCAAGAAGAAGAGAAATACTGACATTTTCTACAAGATCTACATTGAAAAAAACTGTCTCATTAACAGCATCATGTCTCAGAAACTGAGATACTTGGGCCATGTTAAACATATTAAACACTGATAGAAGACATGGTTCCTGGAAAGATAGGCAAGGGCGACCGGCACAGAGATGGGCCAGAGGCAGGAGAATTGGAGATCTTGTCCAGGGGCCATGATGGAAGCAGGGTTCTGTAAAGGACCTGCTGCATGATATTATGACTACTGAATAGAATAACATTTCTTGTCTTCATACATTGAATGAATCACCAAAAAACGAGAAGTAGATTGTGAGCTTTACTAGAACACAATTACAAGAAACAAAATGGATGTTGCGGCTAAAGCCTTCTCAGCACAGAACAAACACACACAAACAGACACACAACTACATGAAAAAGACTACATGAAAATATTAGGTTTTCTTATCTATCCTTGTTTGGCTGAATACGTCTTGAGCGAACGATGCGTTAGACGACTCCATTCTTGTCTTCATGCATAATGGCACAGTCACAGAACTTTTGTAATCAAACTGAGATGGGTTAGGGATGACAGGTAGATAGTTACACACGTCCAGTTATTCTGTGTGAGAGAGTATGGGTGAAATGTTCATCTGTATATAGGGAACCATTCTGCTCTATTCATCATCATCATCAAATGCCCTGTAAAGTGGCATGGGCATTTATGTTTTTCCCACAGATCTCAGTCCTTGTTGTTCTGGATCAGTTCCACTGATTATGTTCCACCAGCCCACCATCTCGGCCTAGAATATGTAAAGGCCTAAATCTTCACATCCCAATGGAAGTATCACTATTGGACTATGTTCAATAGTTTGCCACAGCTTTCTGAATGCTTTCTTTCATAGCCAGCCCATGGATCATGCCGATGTTATTAATGTCCTCAAAGATATGGCGAGAACAGAGGACTTTGACGTCAGTGAATCCACATCGCTGTCCAGGATGAAAGACTTGGGAGTAAGAATCGGCACGGCCAGACGCAAGAGGTGCATCGGGAAAACAAAGCGCCTCATCAACCAACACAACTGGCACTATTAGCCACCGGACGCTGATGCATATGCTGGGGGGAGGATCTGAGCACCTATGGACATGTCCGGAGTGCAATGAAGATACCCCAACTGATAACTGATCTGAATGCTTGCTTGCTTGCTTGTGTTCGCTGGCTATGATCTCCAGCGCAAAGTCCTGTATGTCAGATGGACACATCCTGTTGTCCAACATCAGTGTGATGTCATACAGGACCTGAGGTTTGCGTGAGTATCTGTTGTCCCATGTCTGACTTAATGGTGTGCAGACTGGTGGTTCCTCACCGTGCAGACAGACACTCTCCGACTTCGGATGAATCAACAATCCTACTGACTTCAGCCAGGACTCCAAAGGGACCTGTTGCCCAGAACGCTCGGCGAGGACGCGTCAATAGGTCTTGGCCAGTATAGAATCCAGCCCTGGTGCCTTGGAAACACCTCTGCGTCCCACTTTCTGAATGAGAGGTCAACATTTAAGTCCAACTGACAGGTGTGTGGAATAAACCCACGACCCCTCCATCAGCACACAGGAAGTATAAGCGTGATAACCTCTCGGGCCTCACTGACCTCTTTGAAATGTTTACTCTGAATAAATAACTAAGGCATTAACATTGTTAAAATTGTCAACATGTTCAATAATAAAGTAAACATTTTCAAAAGTTATAATAAAAATCGTCTGACAAAAAGCTTAGTAATCTGTGAACAGGATATATGTCAAACAGTAATCTATGACCAGTTAATAGGCTGCGTGCAAAATGCAGGAAATTGCAATAACCCTCAGATCCTAATGGTTGTTTGTGATTTACCTGGCAATGTTGTACATGCATCAACTCCGTTATCAGTTATCAGTTGGGGTATCTTCGTTGCACTCCGGACATGTCCATAGGTGCTCAGATCCTCCCCCCAGTATATGCATCAGCGTCCGGTGGCTAATAGTACCAGTTCTGTGTTGGTTGACGAGGCGCTTTGTTTTCCCGATGTTGGCTGTGCCGATTCTTACTCCCAGGTCTTTCATCCTGGACAGCGATGTGGAATCATTGACGTCAAAGTCCTCTGTTCTCGCCATATCTTTAAGGACGTTAATAACATCGGCACGATCCATGGGCTGGCCATCTACAGGGGGTGCGGAGCCAGCCAGTTTGTCAGCTCGTTCATTTCCCTCGACTCCCGCATGTCCCGGGACGAAGATGAAGGTGACTTTACGGACAACAGACTTCCGCAGCGATTCAGTCCACTGTCTACGTACAGATCCAGCTTCGACCTTCTGAATCATGCTCATTGAACTGTCATTTACTACTGATATAGTACCTTGCAGTGTATGGTGAGGGGGGGTGTCTTGAGCCTGAGGAGTTAAGGTCGCCTGGCCAGTGCAGTCGCCGTGAGCTGTGCAGGTTAGAGTTTTCTTTTTGCCCCAGACAGAGAAAAACTCCATGCGCCAACTTTCGTGGGAATTCAGTAAGAAAGTAAAAAAGTCACTTAAGCATAGACTCTCAACGCCAAGTTTTCGTTTATACAAAATAAACGTCTCCTGCAGAAAAACTCCATATCCTCCCCATATTATTCATCTGTCTCTAATTCTGTTCGCCGTGTGTTTATAGATCTTTTGTTTTTTTGTCCTTGGGGGGAGGGGGAGGGGGACCAGAGAAAGGATTTTCTAGTTGTACTGTGAACAGGTTTTCCCACAACTGCTTGCTATAAAAAAAATATTCTGAATGGTTCCTGTTTTGTTTTTGTTACGCCATGTTTTATTTGTAATGCTTCACTGATGTTTTATAAATATGACAGTTCATTATTGTTAATAATAGTGATTTGTTTCCAGTGCATGTAACAGGGGCAGTAGTTCTTGAGGTGGTGAATCATTTGTCTATCCACAGATGCTGTGCTTGTTCCATGTACAGGCTGGTCACCAGTTGTATCTACATCCTTGTCACTTGCTGACTGCAGTTATATTGGAGGTGGTATGCATCATCGCCACCATTCTTGTGCATATTTATTGGCCTCAGACATGGCCGCTGACATATTTGTCACTACGGGTATGACATGTTCTTCTTATTGGCTAGTTAGTTAGTTAGTTAGTTAGTTGACAGATCATCCTCATTGCACATCGAACCATTCAGTCCATAAGTGCTCGGATCCCCTCCTCAGCAAATCCCGCAACGTGTAGCGGCTAACGACGCCAGTTCTGTGTTGGTTTATCAATCTTCTTTGGCTTCCTGCGTAGTGTTCTTGTTTGGCCACCCCTCTTTTAATTTGCTGCTCTCGCAGTCTGGCCATTGTTGTAGATTCACAGTCATCACTTGGTTCTTGCAAAAGTCCCACTTCTCGTAGAGCATTCAGAATGTCAGCCTGGTCCATGGCGCGTCCGCCCTCCACAGTAGCCTCACCTGCGAGCTTGTCAGCCCGCTCATTTCCTTGTACTCCCGCATGCCCTGGCATGAAGATGAAACTAATCTTTGCCAGTCGAGACCGCTCCAGAGGCAGCAACCATTCTCTTCGGATCGACCCCTCCTCTATCCTCTTGATCATGTTCATTGAGTCGCTAAGGAAACAAGCCCTAGTGAATGTCTGTGTCTCGAGCCATGTTATTGCTTTACTTACTGCCATGACTTCCATGGTCAGGCTACTTGTGGTTTCAGTGAAAGCACCAGAGTCCTCCTTCACAATTCTCCCTCCGGCCCGAGCTGTAAAGGCCCATGAGCTTCTCTTATTGGCTATCTGTAAGCAGTTGTATTTGTAGGTATGAGTAAGCAAGCTGGTGTAGCAAATGTTTGAAATAAGATCTGATGTAAAGTGAATTCTATTGGAGAGGCTGTTTACTATGTTTCCACCAAACATTAATTGAAATTAGCATATAGAACAACAGCTAATGCAGTATTAGCAATTGTTCTATATGCTAATTTTAATTAATGTTAGGTGGACAAATAGTAACTGCATGAAACAATATCAGCCTGTTTATCACAACTGTTTATTAAGTCTCAAATGCTGTATTATTTGTATACAAAACACACAGAGATAGGTAGGCAGAAAGAAGGAAAGGAAGAAGATAGATAGAAAGAAAGAAAGAAAGAAAAGCAAGAACCATGGTAGCAGATCGCGGCGTTGAGAGCAACCGACTGGTAGTTCTTGGTTATTGTCTCAAATTTGCAGCTGTATTCAGAGGATCTCTGTGAGGAAGCAATAGCTGTGTTCACCGACTGACATTGTCACTACCAAGAAGAAAAGTAGTGGCAAGCTACCTTCTTGGCAGTTGCTCAGAAAACAACAGCAGTCCCAGAGATTATGGGGGTAAATGTCTGCACAGGTCAACCCACTGGATGATGTGTCCTCTGTTAGGGCTGACATATTTTAATGACGGGTGATTACAGGTTCAGATTCATCACTGGCCAGGTTTGTCACAGCTGGTGGCTCGCAACACTAGGTCTCATTGACCTGCATGGAAAATAAATATGTTTCTGTGTGTATGTGTGATGTTATGCTAATGTGAGAACTCGAGCTGCCGTTTTACTACAGTCTTCAGTCATTTAAATAAAGTATGGAAGGAATGGACTCACTAGGTTTAAAAACCTCTCTTCTAGACAGATCAACTTCTCCTATATGCCAATTGTTATGTCACTTTGATTTGTTTGTTCAGTTGGTGTGTAAAGCAATAGTTTGTCCAGTGCCAAACAATTTGTAACAAGGCATCTGGTTTCATTGATTCAGTTGGGGGTCAGCATGACCAAATGGGTAATAGCGCTTGCTTTTAAACTTCAGTTGTGCGGAAACAGAGGTAGCAGGTTCAATACCTACGCTGGTCAGTTGGATTAAAATGTTGAATTCTCATACTTGGCCAACAACGTTTGATAGGGGATGTAAATTACATGTACCTCAGAAGTCAGAGTGGGTTTGCCTGATGGCGAGGGACTCTGGTAATAGGGAAAGCTAATCCACATGCAAAAGTAAGCCCAGTACACTAGAAGTATTAGCAAGTGTATGGAATACGCAAGAGTTCAAAGCGAGTGAATGAGAGAAAAGAATAGATTCAGTGGGAATATGATACAGTGAGAAGTGACTGTCTGATGATTGTTCTCATATTATGTTATAGGAATTCTCCCCTATTCAGCCACAGTAAATGGAAAATAATAGGTGTGTATTGTCTTGTTCTAAGCGGATGATGTCTGTTTTCCTTATCCACACTTGCCTTCAAGCTGAGGGGTGTGTAACGCCTAAGTTTTGCGTTCTAAGGCCACTTGTGTTCCTTAGTTGTGTGGCGTCCGTATTTAGAGTAGCTTTGATGTTCTATGTTTTCTATTGTACAAATACTTGGCCTTCCTTTGGCTCTGTATCAAGATATTTTGTGACAGTGTGATCTTATTGGTGGTTGATCAGATTTCATATCATACTATGTACAGACAACTGTATTGTCTCTTGATAAATTGATGCATAGTGGTTTTCGTATCATATTTCTGGTGTTTTCGTTTCACATTCGGTCTCTTCTGGAAATCCCACCCGCCTTTCTCCAGCATTTCAACTCACATGCGATGAGTTTTCTTTGGCGGGATGTTGATAGAGGATCCCCATGTTACATAAGTAGCAAAGTCTTAGAAGAAACACGCTGTGTGTGTCATTTGTCACTTGACTTCTGTCGTAATCTTTGGATGTTTGTGTAAAATAGTCACAGTATTTGCCTTTAGGCATCTTGTTTCTATCTCTATATCAAATGTTCAGTCCTGTAATAAAAAAAAGGCTGCCTAGTTATTTGAACATTTTAAAAATTCCAAAAAAAATGTTGACTTCTCATCCTTGACTTGGGGATGTAAATTACAAGTACCTCTAAAGTCGGAGTGGGTTCGCCTGATGGCAAGGGACACTGGTATAGGGAAAGAGATTTATTAATTGGTGCCCGCACAGAATAGAGGGACTACTTGATAGGACAGAATCACCAGTGTAGGAATCATGGAGCGCACGCATCCCAGCCAATCAAAAAGTGAGGAAAAGATGCTGGCACTGGATAGGACCCACATTGAGAAAACCTGTTCACAGTATAACTAGAAAGTTCTTCCTCTGGGACCCACGGGAAATAGAGGGAGGCCTCAAAACACACAAACAAGAAATTTGAGACAGATGAATAATATGGGGAGGACATAGACAGATGAATAATATGGGGAGGACATAGACAGATGAATAATATGGGGAGGACATAGACAGATGAATAATATGGGGAGGACATAGACAGATGAATAATATGGGGAGGACATAGACAGATGAATAATATGGGGAGGACATAGACAGATGAATAATATGGGGAGGACATAGACAGATGAATAATATGGGGAGGACATAGACAGATGAATAATATGGGGAGGACATAGACAGATGAATAATATGGGGAGGACATAGACAGATTAATAATATGGGGAGGACATAGATGAATAATATGGAGAGGACATAGATGAATAATATGGGGAGGACATAGACAGATGAATAATATGGGGAGGACATAGATGAATAATATGGGGAGGACATAGACAGATGAATAATATGGGGAGGACATAGATGAATAATATGGGGAGGACATAGACAGATGAATAATATGGGGAGGACATAGACAGATGAATAATATGGGGAGGACATAGACAGATGAATAATATGGGGAGGACATAGACAGAGTTGCAGGAGAAAGTAACAGATATGAGGGGCTGGTGTGAGTTGGTTGAGGACCTGTCATCAGTGGGAGATAAAATAGCTGCAGAACAAAGAAGAGATTTGTTAGTTGGTACTTGTTTAACTTTGATGTTGTTTCTGTATATTATTAGTAAGGTGCTTTTTGTATGGTAACTGTCATAATCAGCTATTCTCATACTTGTAAATGTCGCAGGTATACAGTCCATTCCTACAGATAGTAGCAGTGCTAATCATCACAGCCATGGCCTGGCTGATTGTCCGCCAATGGATCAGACTTACATTTGGTAACTAATGAAAAGTTTCTTGCACTATTTAGTCCTATGTTTTCACTGACTCATTAACTGCCAGATTAAAGAACATGCTGTGACAAGTTAATTTATTTATATTTTTCAACCAGAGATGTGATTCGGCTGCAGTTTGTTGAAATGTAAACACATTTTGTTCTGGTTATATTTGAAAAATGTAGATATCTGTAAGCTCTAGGCTCGCTCACATCTAAGCAGACAGTGGGCTCTTGCATATCATGAAGAACACCCCCACAGATTGAAAAGCACATTGTTGTAATATACAACATTCACAATAACAGTGATCAGTTTGGCATGGCCTCTTTCTGTTCTCACTCCTGCACTTGGCAGACATCACAGGTATATTCCAAAAGGTGGCTGTGAACTCAAACAGTAGAGCACAGGCTTCACCTTGCTCCCAGGTGACAGAAATATCAAACCGAATGTCTTGTGAAGTGTGTTGAAATGCTGAAGGAGGTGCAACAGCAGTTCATATGCCTTGTTATTTAAATACACAGTATTTTTGTGTGCTACTGCATTCTCACGTAGTTATTGCACATACCCACATGTGGAGTGGCAGATTCAGTGAGGGGTCGACACTCAGTGGGCAGAGGAAAACACGGGTGGACATACAGTCAGGCTACCCCTGGCACCATCATCATGGGAACTGTTTGTTGGCTACTCAAGAAGGACACAGAGGAAGTGTGGGAATGTCCAGAGTCCAATGGTGTTGATTCTTGATTTTATATTTTATTTCCTACGACATGTTTTAAAATCCCACCTGGAGGTCAGCATGGCTGAATGAATTAGAATGCATGTCTGGTGTGCTGATGCCGAGGTAAAGGGTTCAACCCCTATACCAGACAGTTGGTCTAAAAATGTTGACCTCTCGTCCTTGACTTGGGGATGTAGTTTAATTTAGTTTAGTTTAGTCGTTGGATCAACATCACGGCACACAGGTGCAACCCATAAGTGCTCCGTTCTGTGGGGGATGTGTATGGGTTAATGGGTGATGTGTGGATGTGTGAAAGGATGTGTAGTCAATGGTGGATGTATGTGTGTGTGAGGGATGTGTGTGTGTGTGTGTTGGGGGGGGGGGGGATATTTGAGAGGATAGTTGGAAGTATGTGGGTGTTGGTGGGTTGGGAGGCGGTGTGGGTAGGGAGTGTGTTTGGGTGGGTGAATGGGTGTGTAGGAGATTGTGTGGGTTGGAGGATGTCTGTGAATGGGATATGTCTGTGTGGGTGGGAGTGTACGAGTGTGGATGAGGTAAATGTGAGTGGGTGGAGGATGTATGTGTGGGTGGTGAGGATGTTTGTAGGTGGAGGATGTGTGAGTGGGTGGGGAGATGTGTGGGCGGGGATGTGTGTGTGTGGGGGGAATGTGTTTATGGGTGGAGTTTTGTGTGGGAGGGGAGATGTGGGGGAGGTGTGGGATGTGCAGGTGATTGAAGGATGTATGCGAGGATGGGGGATGTATGGGTGGGGGAGGTGTGTAGTTGTGAGATGATGTGTGTAAGTGGCAGATGTGTGTGGGTAGGGTATATGTGGGTGGCGGGGTGTGTGTGGGTGGGAGGTGCCTTGACTCAACTCCCGCAATGATTAAATGGAAAGTCAACTTCAAAGCTCTTGGCTCAATTAATAGTGAGAAACTTAAAGTCTCAGCTCAAACGTCGAAATGTAACGCGAAGAAGTAACTGACGCCTCCAAATGAAAGTGCTCACACACGTTTTATTAGTGTGCTAGATAATTACAAAGGTTTCATCCAGACAGTAAATTGCCCTTCTAACACAGGGACGGGATTTACAAAAACATCTGCGACTATATCCCTATGCTATCCGACTTTACCTTGGAGCGCAGCCTATCTCGCCATTCCAATTTCAGCCGCTGTCTAGGTATTCTGTGCTTTCGGGTCTTCTAATCGATATTGATCATCTCCTCGTCAGACTAATCCTCCTCATGATAATTCCCAGTCCAGCTTCGCACTCCTCACAACCATGATCTCCAAACGAACACGGGCTCCACGAAAATATGTCCGCGCCTCAGACGAATCACACAAGGTCTCCTTCTGTTGTTGTCTGACGTAGTCCGTTCCTAAGCTTCCCTTAGTTTTTCCGTGTTCGTTGTTTATTTTGGTACGTCCTTCTGGATCATTATGGATAGTCCCTTTTTTCCTTTCACTTATTTCTTACTGGTGCATACCCGTCATATGGCAGGAGGTGTGTGTTTTTGGGTTATGGGTGGGGGATATGTGGGCAGGTGGGGAGATGTGTTTATGGGTGGGGATGTGTGTATAAGTGGGGATGTGTAGTTGAGAGGTGGCGAATATTGGGTGGGTGAGTGGGTGTAGGTTGGCTGATGTGTGTGTGAGTGGGTGGGGAAAATTGTGAGAGTGCGGGATATGTGTGTGGATAGGTGCAGGATGTGTGGGTTGGCGGGGGTATGTGTGTGTGGTTTCTTCTTCTTCTTCTCTCCTCCTCCTCCTCCTCCTCCTCCTCCTCCTCCTCCTCCTCCTCCTCCTCCTCCTCCTCCTCCTCCTCCTCCTCCTCCTCTTCCTCCTTCCTCCTCCTCCTCCTCCTCCTTCTTGGTGTGTGAGGATGTGTGTGTGGGTGGGGGATCAGTGGGTGGGTGGCAGCATGTATGTTTGCCTGGTTCTGTGTGAGTGCATGGAGGTATGTGTGGGTGGGTGGGGGATGTGTTGGTGGCTGCGGGATATGAGGGTGGATGAGGGATGTGGCTCACAACATTGCGGTATGCACTGTTTATGTTTACAACTTTCATTTGATGTTTTTTGTTTGTTTTCTCATGTGAATGTATCATGCGTAATATGCATTGTTTATGCTTACAAAATCCATTTGACAATGTTTTTTTCCCTATGTTAATGTAACATGCACATTTGATGAATGAAAGATGAGTGATTGAAAGGGCCGAATGTAAGACAGGCCTGCGTGCCCAATTTGTTACCCTTTTAAAATAAAGTTTGTTTGTTCGTTCGTTCGTTCATTCCTCCTAACTCAAACCTGAGCCTGGAGAAACTCAGCTCAGTGCACGAACTCCGTAGCACCGGCGAGGATCCTGAAATACTTTGGGTAGATTTTTAACTCGAAATTTTGCCCGGGCAGCGCCGTTAGGCTACTCTTTTTCGATTTTAAACTGCCAAGGGATTTTTTACATGCGCAACAATACACACGGGCGTCCGATCTCACTACCCAGAGACCAGGGGAAATCTTATTACTAGAAGTCCACGAGAAAAAATCCCGGTCATCATCAGGGCTTGGGGAGGCACTTGGGTATGTAAATTACAAGTACCTCTGAAGTCGGAGTGGGTTCGCCTGATAGCGAGGGATACTGTTAATAGGGAAAGCTAATCCACACGCAAAATTCAGTCCAGCACTACAAGAAGCAGTGTGTATGGGCTACGCTTTAGTTCAAAGCGAGCGAGCGCCAAATAAAACATCCCGCCTCATCATAACATTTTACCTTCATGAACCTTTTGTCCCTTAGTGGAGCAGAGGTCTCAAGATTTCATGCCAAGCCCTCCTACTTCTTTTGCTGTCTTTTATAGTTCCTTCTATGACTTCCCCATATTACTGATCTTTGTTTATAATTCCTGCCTTATATCTTTTTGGTCTCCCTATATTTTTTTTACCAGAAGAGTTTAATAGTTATACTACTAGTTGATTCCCTCATTGTATTAAAAATATTGCATGTCTTTTTACAGGACTTTATTGGCTGTTCCTGATTTATTTTGCATTTTTACGTTAAGTAGTTTGTCATTGCTCTCTGTCTAATTCAAGAAAAGCCTGGTGATGGCACCGTCACCTCTTCTAATCTCTGGGTACATAACCTTCTCAGATAAGTGCTAAAAATGGGTCCCATACTGTATTGTACATGTTATAGAGCTGTTAGCAAGTGAAAATGATAACAGTAGGCCAGAATTGCCACTGCACTGGCAAAATTATACAAAATTAAAAAAAAAAAATCTTCTTCTTCAGCGTACCGAGCCATTGATGTTCTTTGCTGCAGATACAAGCCGTCTCCATTCGTCTCTCTGGTTGACCTTCTCTTGCCAGTCGTTGATTCCAAGTGCTTGTAGGTAAAATAAGTCAGTCCGAATTCGAGGCTTATGTATCTGTTTCTTCTTAACACAAGCTTCTTAATGTGAATGAGGAGGAAGAAGAAAAAAAAAGATGATAATATTGTGTGTTTTGTCCACAGTTTACAAAATGGTCTGGTTGCCAGCAATGTTGGTTGTGTTTGTGGCATTGTGTGTGATTCCATTTTGGATGAGCTCTCCTGTCATCAGTTCTACAATACCAGACAAGCCCGGAATTATTGCAATGGCAGGAGCTTCCAATGTGAGTAACCTATCTATATATCTGTTAGTTAGTCAGTCAGTCAGTCAGCCAGTCAGTCAACAGACCATTCTCATTGCACATTAAATTATTAAACCATAAGTACTCAGATCCTGTCTTCAGTACCTCACCTCCCTCAGCATATAGTGACCATTTTACGATGGTTGACTATTCTTCTTTGACTTCCTTCATGGCGCTCTAGTTTAGTTTGACCCCATTAGACTTGATATTCTTGCATTCTTGTCAAAGTTGCAGAATCTCATCCATTCTTCTGAAGGCGTACAGAATGTCAGTTTGCTCTATTGCTTGTCATCTCCCCACAGCAGCCATGTCCACAAGCCTATCTGCTAATTCGTTTCCTTTTACACTTGTGTACCCCAACACAAAAATGAAACATATTTTAGTCAGTCTTGGCCTCCTCAGAGATTCTAGCTATTGCCTTCTTGCTTAGCCCATCTTGATCTTCCTTAGCATAGCTGAGAAAACATACATGGGTGAAAGTGTGTCTGTATCTCTTATTGTATTCTTGAATAAAAATGGGGCATGTTCAGCATTATCGGTCTGTACAAAATAATGATTTAGAACTGTATTTCTTTGCACAGTATGTTCCCCACATTAAGTGTCATTTGTAAGCGATCGAGGACAACTAGATTAATGTACATTTGAAATTTTGTGTGGGATAACTCTTGTGAGGTGGAGATCAATATAGGATGTATTAACATGCGCAGATCCTAAATTTAAGAGGTATATTAATATGTAGAGTTCTGAATGTTGGAGATATATTTTCTATACAGATTGCACCAGAAAACACTCTATTTGCCTTCAAGAAAGCTCTGGATTTGGGAGTAACACGGATACAAACGACTGTACAGATAAGGTGAGAGTTTATCATTGAACATTACCATTCCACAGGGGTTCCATTAGTTAGGAAACGAGAATGATTTTATGGTTGTATAAATATTTTAGAATTGGCATGCTATTTCTGTCATCACATATTCAACAATTTTTTCAAGCATGCAAAACTCGCTGATGTGATGATTCTGTATGAATACTGTTTCCCAAAAATTGTTGACTGTACTTGGTACTCTGTTATTGACTTTTATCTTGAATGTTATGTGTTGGGAACACATCTGCAATTCTTTATAGATACCACTCTCTACTATCTTATTTTGGTGCTCAAATTTAGAGCCACTCAGCTACATTGGTTTGAAAAGGGCAAAAGTTCAGAAATGCCAGATTGATTTTCTCAATGCTTGTGTACTTTTGGGCTTCATGTATTGTTAAATTTTGTACAGGTGTTTTCTATAAAAAAAATAATTGGTGCTTTATGTTATAACTGTCTCCCTTTGGAGTCTGTTGGCAATGAACGACCTAAAAAATCGGGGAGAAACATGACCAACCTGGTCTAATCCCAGCCAGTCCATGTGTTCAGTGCTGAATTATGACCTGGTTATGCCCTAATATGCCTTTGTAGATCTGAAGCTCCAATACTAGTCTTGTGTGGAGATGCTTCTGTGGTACCAGATGAGGATGGGAGTCTCTACACCAACCTCACTCTGATAGATGCTGTACCTTTCTAGGGCTCCGGTGACCTGAACATCAGTGCATTGACTTTCAGAGTTCAAACTCACAGTCTCCCCTCTGCGTGTCTCCACCTTACTGAGGTAGAGGGGTTTGAGTGTTCCAATGACACCAAGAGCTATGCCGACGGTAGCACAGCTATTGGTAGGGTCTAGGAACCAAGGGATAGGAACCAGGCATTGCAGCTTGGGCAACAGCAGCTAAGTCAAACTTTAACAACATAGAGTCTAAAATCAAGGAATCCGAATCATTACTGGAAGCCTGAAGACAACGCCTATTAACGAACTAGAAAAGATCACTGGTTTACAACCAATGCAAGATAGAAGAGATAGAGCCCAGTAACAAGCACAAAAAAATTTAGAAGATTGACAGATGACCCCTTGTATAAAAGGTTTAATGGTCTTGGAAAGAGAAGTCTGAAGCATAGCAACTTTGTAGAAACTGCAAAAAGAAAGATTAGGACAGATCCTATACTTAACATATCAACAGTCAAACCCATTTAAGTGCAAGCAGGTTCCCAGCTTGGAGACAGCAGCACTGTCTGAGATGATAGAAAACATTCCTGGTATTGAGAAAAAGAACACTCAGAATGAAACAGTAAGAAGAAAAGTAGCCCTAAACTACATAAAGAACATTACCCAAGTAGTAATTGGACCCATGCATATACAGATGGATTAGCCAAAAATTCAATAGAAAATGTAGGAGGAGGAATTCTCCTAAATTTAAAAAAAGTCAGTGGCAGCTGGAAAATTCTCAAGTAATTTCAAAGCAAAGGTAGAGGTTCTGAAAACTGCAGCAGAAATGCTCTTGATGGAAGAAAATAACGAGAAGCAAATAGCTATCTTCACAGATGCAAAGTCAGCTGTCTCAATACTGAAGAGCAAAAATAAAGTACAGAACTAGCAGACTTAAGAGTAACTCCATGGACTATGTCAGAAATTTAAAAAAGTTGTAATACAGTGGATCCCATCACATTATAGCATACCTGGAAATGAAGAGGCTGACAGATTGGCAAAAGAGGGTGAGCGACTACCTCAGCCTGACATAGACATAACTTATAATGAGGCGAAGAGGTTTATAAAAAGCACTTATAGAACCAAATGGGAATCAGACCGAAGTGAACAAGTAGCAATCTTCAGACTCCGCACAGGACATAACAGGCTGAAATACCACTTGTTTAATAAACTAAAGATAGGAGATACCGATGAATGTAATTGTGGAACTGGTAAAATGACAGCTAGACATTTGTTGCAGGAGTGCCCAATCTATGCAGAACAGAGAAAGATATTTTGGCCCACGCCTGCTTCATTTGAGGACAAGCTCTATGGAGATATCAACAAGCTCAAGTTGACTGCTGCTTTCTTTAACTATATTCAAGTTGACATCTAAAGTTGCAAGAAGTTCTTAGCCTGCCACACTTCATGACACAGGCATATCGGTGGCAAAAGCGTCCCAGTGGCACAAAGTGAAATATTGCTTGGATAGCAAATCCATTGCGTGAAAAGTCTGAATTGAAAGCTCACTGTGTGGATGTCATCTGCAGACGGCATCCTTCTGGTTTCCAGAGGAATAGCCTGTGGTGAACAGAAGGCCCAATATACGGAAGTGAGGTTTACAACCCGAAGTCAAGAATGAGAAGTCATTTTAGTCCCACTGACCTGTGTGGAGGTTGTACCTCACCAACAACAAACGGAAATAGTCAGTTTAAAATAACCGTGGTAGACAATTCAAATTACTGTGTGAAATGTGTGCTGTATATTTCATTTTAAAATAACCGTGGTAGACAATTCAAATTACTGTGTGAATATGTGTGCTATATATTTCAGTTTAAAATAACCGTGGTAGACAATTCAAATTACTGTGTGAAATGTGTGCTGTATACTTCAGTTTAAAATAACCTTGGTAGACAATTCAAATTACTGTATGAATATGTGTGCTGAATATTTCGGCTTGAAGGATTTACTTTAGGTTATGTTGTATTATTTCTGCAGAATGTACCTGATTGATTGATTGATTGATTGATCAAGATGCAGTGAAATATGCCAGGCAATAAATCGTGCAATCTTTTGTTTGTGTCTTCGTTATTCAAAGACCACTACACTTGACCTGTAGGGTCAGATCACCATTCTGCTGTCAGGATGGGGTATTAAAAATTTAATCAACACATACATATGCTTTTCCTCTCTGTAAGAGTAATTTGTAGGATTGCAATTTTCTCTATCCATCCGTTTTAGATACCCTTAATGGTTATTTTAGATTTCCATTTGTGTCCAGATGACAGCTGAAAATATGTTATATCAGACTATACCATTCATGGTTGGTTTCCCGTTTCTTTACAGTTTTGATGGAGTTCCGTTTCTGTTTCATGACAACTCTCTTGTGCGCACAACAGACTTTGAGGAGATCAGGGACAGTAACATCAGCGAGATCCCGATGAAAAATACAATGTCCGAATTGAAGATGTTAAATGCAGGCTCATGGTTTCTTCAAGTAAGTTAATGGTTCATTATATATATATATATATATATATATATATATATATATATATATATATATATATATATATATATATATATATATATATATATATATATATTAGGACTGCGGAAGTTAATGATTAATTAATCGTTAATTTTTGTTAACGAATAATTCTTTTTTAAACGATTAATCGAAAACGTTTCTCCCATCACTTATACAAATGAACCGGATGTCGAAACATTTTCGGACATTTTTACACATAGTGCTGCAAACACAACCGAGGGCTGCGGAAGTTAACGATTAATTAATCGTTAATTTTTGTTAACGAATAATTTTTTTTTAAACGATTAATCGAAAACTTTTCTCCCATCACTTATACAAATGAACCGGATGTCGAAACATTTTCGGACATTTTTACACATAGTGCTGCAAACACAACCGAGTTGCAAAATTGTACTGAGTCACCATTGTGTAAGCTGCAGCAAGATGTACCAACAACATGAAACAGTATGTTTATTATGCTACAGAGTCTTCTACAGGTCAGAGAAGCATTAACTGTCTACATGTCAGATGAAAAGAGGCAATACAAAGGTCCAAACTGTCAGATTCAGATTGGGAGAAGATTTTGAAATATGTCAAAAATTTGGACTTATTCTGTCAGACCACGGTCCTGCTTGGAGGTCAAGATTATGTTTCATGTAACTGTGTATTGCCACTGCTATCATCGTTGACAAAGCATATGACTGTACACGATGATGATCCGGGCTACATAGCTAAATTTAAGGCAGCACCTATTAATGACTTCAGTGAACGTATAGCTAGATGACAAGTATTGAAATACTACAGATTGCAACAGCACTTGATCCACACTACAAATACCTAAAGTGTTTGTCAAAAGATGCAAGAGAACGTACTTGGTCACCTATTGAACAACAAATAGCAGTTCATGTTCAAGATGAGCAATTGGAAACTGCTGCAACGAATGATACTGACATTGACAATGAAACTGTATGTAAACCAAATGAAGAAAGTATTAAGCTAATTGAGTCTGAAATGGAGAAGAAAGTTGCTGAATCAGTTGACCCTTTACAATGGTGGAAACTTAATAACATCGATATCCAAAATTGACATTCTTTGCCAAGACCATTCTGTGCACACCAGCTATCTCAGTTCCATGCGAACGATTGTTCAGCTCAGCTAGTTATATTGTTAATAAGACGCGCTTGTCACTTGAACCAAATACTGCCAACATACTCGTCTGTTTGCCGGTCTCCCTGGTCGAGGGGTTAGCAGCTTTCTCCGTAACCCCGAATACTCTCGTGGTTGACGTGAGCGCACGAGAATTGGAAGTGGTTTGAGTCGCGCCAGTGACTTATGAGAGTATGGAGCCGGTCGCTCAGAAAGTCGTGGCGTGCTGATGAGCGTAATCTAACCTAGGAATCAACATACAGCTGAAAGATGCTGATGTTGACCGCAATATCCTGAAACAGGATGGAAACGCGGGGAAAAAAAATACTCGTCTGTTTGCATAGTTGGTTATTAGATGACATATGAACAAAACAATCCAGTGTTATTTCGAATTTTGACAAATACGACTATAATGTGAGTTATGTGACTCTAAATGTTTTGCTTTAATCGAAATTAACGATTAATTAATATACACACCTGTGCTCGCATGAACCACTCTCTCAAACAGACTCACTCATTCTCTCTCACTCTCTCCCTCCCACCACTTTCCATATAATTGCTGTGAAAATTTATTTAAAAACAATACGATTTTTACATTTCATTTATTCTGATTTGTCAGCATGATCCATGCGGGTCATCTTGGAGTTTGAGTGAAAATGAGACTGCAGAAATCAGCATGGAAAAGATTCCCACTTTGTCTGAGCTATTGCAGCTTGGAACTGACAGCCAGTCACTGGAGCTTTACCTGATGGTGCAGCCATTGCCATCCTGGCATCCCTACTGCTGTGATCCTGGCAGCATTATTGATCAAGTCATTTCAGAATCACCAGCTTGGTTCGACAGATCCGGTGTATGTGTTTTTATCTCATTCCGTACCAAGCAACACATCATGTGTAGATCATATACTCCTTTTATGACTAAACATCTTCAGTTTTATCATTATCCTTTCAGTCCCATCTGCTGACTGTTATTGCTAATTTGGTCAACAGCATGTATTAAATTCTGCAGAATGATCCTGCTTAATATTTTCTTAAGGTCGTAAAAGAAAAAAAAAAGTCGACAGGGTCGACTTCATTGCACCGGGTTTTATCCCATATGGTTCGGTCTCTTTCCGCAGCGCGGAAAGCGTCGCACAAAGCACGGACTCCGTAGCTTTTAGCGACGACCCACAGGAGTCTCTGAAACATTTAACTCGTAAACCGAAGGGTGTGGCCCGGAATCGAACCCACAACCTTCGGAGCACGAGTCAAACGGCTTGACCACTTCGCCACAGAGACTCCCAATTTTCTTAAGGATTGACAATAACATCATTTCTCTATAATTTTTGCATTCATGAGGTCCTATTTCTTTGGCAGCATAATCAGACATCCTTTTCTCTAGTCTGCTGGTGTGTCTTCAGCCTCCTAGATTGCTAAATATTTTATACAGTATTTCAGCAAATCTGTTTATATTGGCTTTTTTAAATAGCTTCTACTGGGATACAATCTGTTTGGCAGTTTTACCAGCTATCTTCTACTGGGATACAATCTGTTTGGCAGTTTTACCAGCTATCTTTGTCATCAGTATTCTGGTATTTCTTCAATCTCCCAGAATCTGCAAAATAATTTGTACAGTAATTCCGTTGAGGTTTTTATCTTGGCTTTAATAGCTTCCGCTGGGATACCATCCAGACCAGAAGGTTTCCTATCCTTCAGGAGTTTGAAAGCTTTTCTAATTTCTTTTTTAGATGGTTTCTCACAGTTGATATCCAGCAACTGCATACGGTTTTTTTAACGTGACAAACCATGGGAATTTGTAACGTGACAACCATAGGAGTTTTTAATGTGACAGAATGGTACAAAATCATAAATACTGAAGTATTGGAAAGATCAGGTTGTGTGACGGTTTGTTTTGTTCCATGCTCAATCTTCATAGACTTAGATGGATAGGACACGTCAGGAGGATGGATGATGTGAATTACAGATGGGTAAGAGATCTCGGGGTCGGCCTCTACTATGATACAAAGATGTGTGTAAGCAGGACATGATTGATACAGACATTGATAATGCACATTGGGAGCAAGTTGCCGCTGAATGTGTTGCATGGAGGGCAAATATCAGAAATGGAATAAAGAAAAAGGAGAAAATGATTGCAGATAGGTCATACACTGAGCGTGTGAGATGTAAGATGGTGCGTGTGATGAAAATGACCATGTGTTCACATGCATCCATTGTGAGCAAACATTTACAGAACAAATAGGTCCCATCAATCACATTCACTACCGCCATGGGTTATAGTTATTATGCCTTTCTGAAGTACAATGTAACAAACTATCGTCTGTCAAGACGGCAATGTGACAATGAATGATAAGAAGTTTACATGGTTCTCTGAGTTTTTCACCCTTATCTGAGAAGACTACACATTTGATATGTTACCCTAGGATCAAAGGTAGTATACCATGCTTTTCATATTGTGTAAAAACCTGCCGTCCACCCAGTGAACTGTGTCAAGTAAGATATGGCAATTTTGTGAGTTTAGTATTGGCTATTTATGAGATGCATGTTTCCTACATGGGCAATAGCTTCTAGTAACTTCAACTCCAGACAGAAGATAGTAATCCCCACAAGGAACATTTGTTGAAAAAGAGTTGTTCAGAACTGGGCTGAAACCACACGTCCAGCATAAAAATGTGAAGTGGCAGAAATACTACACTGGCTCCTTGATTCACCATCTCACAGACATACTTCAGCCAGCGGTTAGAGTAGCCATTCATGACCATATAAGGAGATTAGCACAGCCGATTGGATAAGAGCTCTTGTTGTTAGACATCCACTCAGCTTATGATGCAGAGATACAACCTCTACACTGGTCAGTTGGGCTAAAATGTTGACTTCTTGTCCTTGACTTGGGGATGTAAATTACAAGTACCTATGAAGTCGGAGTGGGTTTGTCTGATGGCGAGGGACACTGGTAATAGGGAAAAATCTAATCCACACGCAAAAATCAGTCCAGTATACTAGAAGTAGTAGCCAATATAAAATCATACAAAGTAATGCAGCTTTACAGAACAGAATTACGAACAATACAAGGACGTTGTGAGATAAGCCTCCATCAGCACACAAATACATACACAAAATACAACATATAATCACGGAGGAAACCCTCCAGTGACTACATTAAGGCATAAGAATGGGATGAGAAGAATAAAAAGGTGGAAAAAAATGAGAATAATGAAGAGAAAATGAAAATTTGAAAAAAAATCGTTTGCTACTTATCTCATGAGTATCACAGATGGAGGCTTAGTCGAAACAACATCCTTGTATTGTTCGTAATTGTGTTCTGTAAAGCTGCATTACTTTGTGTTATTTTATATTGTTTACATTTGCACAGCTTTACCGCAGTTCCACTAACTTTATTTACAGAAGTAGTAGCAAGTGTGTGGACTATGCTTAAGTTTATAAAAAAAAAACAAACATATTAAACAAATCAAAACTATGCTACACCTTTTATTTTCTTTACAGTATTATTTTGTTTGTATTGTGGTAACAAGTAAGCTAATTTTGTTTATTCCTCTTTGATGCTGTAGATTTATGTGCCAGCTTGGCTGTACAATAATTGGACAGAGAGCGGAAGTTTTGTGTCTGCTAGATCTCACAGTGAGGTCTCCTCAATCTACATGATGACAGATTCACCGTGTCTGCTAACAGACTTGAGGTTAGTGTTTCTGTTTCATGACTAAACTTACAAGCCCCTGGTAAAATGGTCATGTGGTTCAGTATAGGTAAATCCATAGCAGAGACTGAATGTGGTGGTTGTTGAAGCGTGAAGTGTTAGCAAGTTAATTGCATGTCCTTTACAGGACCCCTTTAAAAAAGTTAGCTGCATGTCCTTTACAGGACCCCTTAAAAAGTTAGTTGCATATCCTTTACAGGGCGTCACAGTCAGCCCCAGCAATTTTGTGTGTGGCTGTTTGCGATTTCTTGGCAAACTGAACTACGTTCAGTAGTTTGCCATTGATTTCTGAACGACCAGCCCTCATAGTATTGTATGAAAACCAAAGCAAGGTGGTCTGCTGCCAAATCACAAACAGGACAGGCTATTTGTGAATAAACAATTGTTACATTCAGTAGTTTGCCATTGCCTCTTGATAATCAAGGCAACGCGATCTGCTCCCAAATTGCCTGCAGCTGACCTTGAACCTGGTATGTTTGGATTGTGAGATTGTTTACTACCCTCAAGCCACAGACTCCGACTGAAGTCTTAGGCCTTGACCTTGACTGTTCTAAGAGAAACACTCGCCTGCTGACCCTGGTGGTTGTGGGTTCAAACCCAAATGGAGGCAGATGTTTAAAATTGACCAGGGCTCCCAAGTTGACCCAGCCTAAAATGGCCGCCAGGAAATGTTTTGGAGAAATAAAGATGGCTGACATGATACTCACCACATCACCCCCCAAGTGCTAATTGATCAGTACAAATATGGACCTAGCACCATATGCCTTGAGGATATACAAGGGTCCTTTACTTGCCTTTATATTCTAAGCTACGCATAGCGGGGTGAACAGTTCCCTTCCCCGCAACTTTAACTTCAAAGTTCCTTTTCTCTGAGACATATACAAGGGTCCTTTACAAGCTTTTATATTCTAAGCTATCCATAGTTGGGTGAACAGTTCCCTTCCCCACAACCTTCAAAGTTCCTTTCCTCGCTTCAGAGGTCACAGATTGTGAGAATTGTATGAATATTTTGCCCTGGCCATGCAGGAGTGCGGCAGAATGAACGGGCTGATAGGCTGGCAGGGAATGCACCTCTTGGTGGTAGATTACCTATGGACGAGGGAGAGGTGGTCGAGCGCCTGTAGGACCAGGTGGAGAAGGCAGGGGGACAGATTAAGAACCCGCAGGTGGAAAGAATGATATTGCTGGGGATTGGCAGGGGTTCTGGAAGAATCTCAAAACTGAGAGGGAAGACCAGGAGAACTTTCAATCAGATAATGGTGGGAATGATTAGTAGTATGACTTTGCTGGCTGTGGAACGAGGTGAGGGAGCGCTAATGGGAACATCCTAGATGCAGTGATGTTAGTCTTTAGCTCAACTCAACTCAACTCCATTCCTTCCCAGAAAGTTCCAAAAGTGATCTTGGTGTCCTTTTGATGAGGCCAGGTCAATCCCAAAGCTGTAATGGTGAGAAATATTCATCCAGCCACTGCTGAGAATTGAACCCTGACAAGTACCTTCATAAACAAATGCTCTAACCACTGTAGCTTTGCAACTTTATTAAGGCAGTAAAAGATAAAGGTAGTCCCATAGCAGCGACTGCCTCTGAGGTGTGAAATGTTCGACCTTCACATATTCTGAGTCGTGACATGGGGTGATCAGTTTTCTTCCTTGTCAACTCTCCTTCACAGATAATTCCCAGATCTGATACCCATTATTATGAGCAGAACATGGTCTGATACCCATTATTATGAGCAGAACATGGTCTGATACCCATTATTATGAGGCTGGGTTGACCTCAGATCTATGCTGGTGGGAACAAACATTCTGCCTCTGTTAGGGATTGACCCTGGATTTCTGTCTTAGCAGGCACATGCACTAACCACTACACCGGCTTTATGGTAGTACCATTGTTTTTTTGTTGTCAATTCTTTCTGACAGAGACAGTATAGAATTAAGTTATTGTTAGAAAGTCACTTCACCATTATTATATTCTTAATGCAATATTTTGTCGTCTGTTGAAACTTTAGGAGAAACCAGAAGAATAATTTAACAACGATAATCTCCGACGTGAACAGCAATTGGCTGCTGTCCATCTTGTGGTGTGCTGGTGCAGATTTTGTGGCAACACGGCACATAGAAGATCTTCAAGATATCACGAGCCCTATGTTACATCTGGTGAGTTACTTACAGATATCATGAACCCTATGTTACTTCTGGTCAGTTACTTACATATATCACGAGCCCTACGGACACGATTTGTAATCCTGTATACCCGGGTTTGAAACACAGCGGTGCTGGTTTTTTCAAAAAAAGGTATAGGTGCCGGTCGTTCAGAAAGCAATGGCAAACTACTGAACATAAAACTTGCCCAGGAATCACAAACAGCCAAAATTCTGGGGTTGCTGCTACGTCCTGTGAAGGACATGCAACTAAATTTACTTGGCAATGGAATAATCTGAATATAGATCTTGTGTGTGCTTGGCATTGTCCACACACATGCTACTACTACTAGTTGTTGCTACTACTGGGGGTGCACTGGACTGGTTGTTGCCTGAGTGTTAGCTTTCCCTATTACCAGTGTCCCTCACCTTTAGGTGTACTCTCTCTGACTTCTGAGGTACTTGTAAAATCCCCAAATCAAGGACGAGAAGTCAACATTTGAACCCAGCTGACTGAACTCACTATGCAGCGGTTAGACGAGAAAGTTTAAATTAATATTTTAGTTTCTTCAATGACATTAATAAAGTACTTATTAATGTTTTCACAATAGAATCATTATCATGGGGAAATCATATATTTTAGGAGATGTAAGGAATATGAACCCACAAGAAAAACACATTCATTTGAGTTGGCTATCTGGGTATAATCAAAAACATTCAAAATAACCATTTAAATGTGTCTTAATTCTTCATCTTCTGGTCAGTATGATCAGGTGAGTTGCCTTGAGAGAAAAATGACCAGATGAAGTTCTTAATCACTGAAACAGACAAGTATCTATGGACTGTTCTAGAGCTTTCCATGTCATATCATCATAGGATGTCTGGCTGTCAGAAGTGGGATCACTTTTATCCTAGCCTGTCATCAAGCGATGCTACAGGCATTCAGGGATAAACTTCTCTCGCACCACACAAAAAGATTTGTCAGTCGTACGAGAGGAATTGATTACACATTTTATTGCCACTGGCTCTTACAATACATAAATGCACAAAACTGTCTCTAATGAATCACACATGAATACACAGAACTTCCCTCTCACACTGTTGTTAATGTTGACCTGACCTGCAGTCCACTTTAAACCCCTAATGTTTATATTTGCTACAGTTGTTAACTTACTATATGTCTAGTCATGACCTAATCTGTCTTCCTAGGTTATTATGGATGTCATATCACAACCGATGTCATAAAATAAAACAGAGGGCATTACATACAGGAAGTGTGTATTATGTAGTTTGTATATAGCAGTTTATTGGTCACTTTGCGCTGATGGGTTGCAGATTGGAGCACCTATAGGCTTGCCATTAGGCACTCTGGTGTACTGGTTAGGGCATTACACGGACAGTGGCATGAGCGGTGTCAGATAAAGGTTTGATGCATGCACTTACCGTGTGCTACTTGAGGGAGAGACTGGCCAGCTCTTCCTCTATGCAGTCAGGTCTACAGATGTGATGATCCTAGTGCTGGACATACCTGCAGCAGGCGTCTGCTCCAGGACTTGTACAGGCATGTCTGGATTGCAATGTTGATTGTCCATACAGGGCTGAATTGAACTGATCGCTGTTTGCTTTGTTTGATCTGTTCTTATAGAATGTTATCAGCTACACTGCCTTGTGGGTCACAGTTGATGTCCTCTCCATTATCATCATCATCATCGTCTGTGTGGTTCACAGGTAAGACTCCTCCCAGTGTTGCTGCTGTGTGGTTGTGTGTATAAATAATGCCATTTTAAAATTCTGCAGGAACTCTGGGCAAACTAAGATTCAAACTTGGGCACTTCCCCAGACCAATTGATTCACTTCTTAGCACTAAGGGAGATAGGCCATCCAGATTACAGCATTTCTTAGATGTATATGAGTTAATTCATCTGTTTGTTACTGGGCCCCTAAGGGCAACAAAGAATAGCAACACAGTAACACCGTGCGTGTGGTAAGAGGCCACTAAGGAGGGTTGGTCTTGAGACTGGCTACCTCAGCCCATAGACAACTCTAGCTACAAAATCCAGCCAATCGTGAACAATCCCCAAAGGACTTGAGTTGATTGAAAGCCTGTGCTTCACAGGGAGATGCTGACAGAGGAATATGAATTGCTGCAATATGGCTTGAAGATGATGACATTAATTTCAGATGACAGAGCCGCTGTGCTACTATGGCACATGTGATTTTGTCTTCTTTTCTGCTCTTTTTATCGTCTGTGTCACTAGAATGCTGAAGAAATGTAAGTGGTAATGTGCATGACTGTAGTACATGATTTGTTCTGTGTGCACTGAGACTAGTGTTGTCATCAGAAACTGCCCAATACTAAACTTGCTAAGCCTTATTGATGATGATCAGTGATGCAGATAGAAAAGTCGAGTGCTGTATTACATTGGTAAATGTTAGTGTGTTCACTCCAGAAAGACACACATTGCCAACATCATTATGTAAGAAAAACATCTGTCTGAACAGTTTCTACTAACAGAAGGGATGAAAAGCGAGTCGCTTCAAATAGCCAATGTGCTTCAGGTAGGTAGGATTGACTAACTTTGGCTGGCAGCCCATCTATGAGAAGGTAAACCTTCAACTATGAGAAGGTAACCTTGAGTGCAAACTCCTGTTGCATTGTAGGATACTTATACATGGGAACAGTTTCAGGAGTATGCCCTGAAGTAAAATACAGAGTCGAAGCACCAGCTTCTAGGGCAACAGCTTGTTCTCCAAACAGAATTGTCCAAACTTGCATTGTGGTGGGTGACGGGTTATTTATGACTGGCAGAGGTCTCATATCTTAGTGGACAATTACCCACTGCTTCAGACTAAGTATCCTTCAGCCTCCTACTTTCCTCTTTAGGTGCTTGGGGAATCCGGGGGATATACCCAAACCTGGGGATTGAAATTACTGCACCGGGTAAAATCAAGAAACAAAGATGGAACTATAAAGTTGGAACCTCTGACCGATGTCAGAAAACTTGCAAAGTGTAGATTATCTTAGAAAATCAACTGTGATAAATAACAAGCTAAAAAGGCTGTGGGAGAACATGGTTGCTCTTCAGGAAACTTGCCAGCTAGGGTCTGGATCTGTGTATGAGAATTATTATATACTAGCTGACCCGGCCCGGCTTCGCCCAGGCCCTGGAGGGGATCTATCTATCTATCAGTCTTCTGTCTGCTTGTTTGTCTGTCTGTCTGGCTGACCCGGCCCGGCTTCACCCAGTCCCTGGTGGGGAGCATCTCATTTAATTCATATAAGTAGTCATATAAGCTCTCCCGTTCCCGACTATCTGTCTGTCTATCTGTCTGTCTGTCTGTCTGTCTGACCCGGCCCGGCTTCACCCAGTCCCTGGTGGGGAGCATCTCATTTAATTCATATACGTAGTCATATAAGCTCTCCCGTTCCCGACTATCTGTTTGTCTGTCTATCTGTCTGTCTGTCTGTCCCGGCCCGGCTTCACCCAGTCCCTGGTGGGGAGCATCTCATTTAATTCATATACGTAGTCATATAAGCTCTCCCGTTCCCGACTGTCTGTCTGTCTGTCTGTCTGTCTGACCCGGCCCGGCTTCACCCAGTCCCTGGTGGGGAGCATGTCATTTAATTCATATAAGTAGTCAAATAAGCTTCCGTTCCCGACTATCTGTCTGTCTGTCTATCTATCTGACCCGGCGTGGTTTCGCCCAGCTCCTGGCGCACAGTAACTTAAAAGAATGTCCTTCCACACACCATTCATTATTTTTAATGAAAACTGTTTTTAATCACCGACATGACAGTTGATAAGTTCTTTAAGCAGAAAAAGATGGGTTACAATGTTATGCATTATGCATTATTTTTATGAAAACTTTGAAAATACCTTAAAGATTATATCATTATTTATTATAACTCATATGCCTCAAAATAACTATAGACAAAGAGTTTAACAATAGTGCAAGTAAGTCCAACAATATGACTATAAAGTATATAGAAATGTTATTAAAAGTTATGCCCCTTGAAATAACTTTTCTAGAGTGAAGTCCCCCTGCTATATAGAAATTATATAATGAAAAAGTAAATGTTATTAAATAAGTAGAAGATTTTACACTAAGAAACTATTATTCCTGTTGCACAGGAATGAAAGGAAGACATGTAGAAAATTTCATCTCAATCGGATGTACCGTTATCGAACGCATCCAATACACACAAACAAACAAACAAAGCCACATACACTCTGTTTTATAGATATAGATTCTGTCAGCAAGGAAAAGCAGCTTATCTCAGAGAACATGATTGGCTTTGCCATCAGAAATTCACTTCAAAAAATGGCTGAATTAGGTAGTGGTGGATCAGAAAGCCCAGTACCACAGTTGGTCCCCTCACTTCCATCAGCACATATGCTCTCCCCACATTGATGCTAAAAATGAATTCTATGAGGTTCTCACAGCTACCATCAAAGCATGCCTAGCAGGGATGACTTTTTCTTCTGGGGATTTCAATCCAGAGTTGGAGCAGATTATAATTTTTGGCATTCATGTCTGGGGCGATTTGGAGTCAGAAGGTAAATGAAAATGGCCAATGGCTCCAAGAATGTTGTGTCTGCAATCATCTGTGTATAACCAACACCTGTATCCAGAATATCATAAAGTGTCATGGAGGCATCAGAGTTCCAAATATGGCATAGCTGGACCTGATTATTGTGAGATGATGACCCCACAAAAACATACTGATCACATATTCCTATCACAGTGTTGACTATGATACCTGCCATTCTCTGGTCTGTTGCAAAATTAAATTACAGCCAAAATGAATTTGCTACACCAAATGTGATGGGAAACCACAAATGGAAATTTTTAAGATGTCAAATGCAATCTTGATTGAGCAGTTATATGTGACTTTTGAGGCAACCTTCAATTTTCCACAAAGTGACAGAACTGTGACAGAGGAGTGGGAACGATTGAGGAATGCTATACACAGATCATCATTAGTGACGTTTGGACAGAAAACAGCAAAGTCAGATGACTGGTTTGAAGGTTAGTGCCATGAAATGATCCCTGTTATTGAAGTCACATGTTCAGCGTAGGCTGGA
The DNA here is from genome assembly GCA_014155875.1 of Cepaea nemoralis. NCBI lineage: Eukaryota > Metazoa > Mollusca > Gastropoda > Stylommatophora > Helicidae > Cepaea > Cepaea nemoralis. The sequence continues at coordinate 46,231 of JACEFZ010025542.1, forward strand.
TACAAATACTCTTCAATGAAAAGAAACCTATAAATTCTTAGGACTGATAAGTCAAACAAACAGCTTGATGCTGGGCAAAGAAGAAAAGGCTTCAGCTTAGTGAGAACATCCAAATAGTTGCCTAGGCAGGCAGTATTTGGCAGATGTGTGATAGATTAGAAATGTTTGTGCTCCTAACATGAATCCTATAACTCCTATGAGCAGCTGGCAAACAGGTGTAGACAAATTGGACATCCATGGCTGCGATTCAAACGATATGTGCGAGCAAGACATACAGATGTTGGCACAGACATAACAATCTTGGAGGAAATGGTTTCTGACTATAACACTAGTCAACAAATTTTCACAAGTTATTTGTATCAGAATTTAAATACACCATTTATTATTGATTCTGACATGCTGATTTCAAATATCATAATTAAATTCACCAGTTGGCTCTGGTTTTTTAAAATGATGAATTTACATTACGGTAATACAAATGATGTGTGCTTGTTTAATTCTCTGGCGTAAACAGTTAATCTGACTACTTTAGTATGATAAAAATTGTGGTTACTGTCACGGCAGAGAATCTGGTGTGTTTGTAGATCCTCGCCATGATCATTTTTATGTTTACTTGGCTCGTTAGTGTTTGCCAGGGGTAACACTCTGACATTAATATATGGCCCGTATGATTCAAGTGTTGCTGTGATACGACTGTCTGTGGTTAACACCAGTTAATGGCTCCTCCATGATCACTGACTGCTTGTAGCTTACTGTCTCTTTCACTAGGGAGTCTCTGTGGCGAAGTGGTCAAGCCGTTTGACTCGTGCTCCGAAGGTTGTGGGTTCGATTCCGGGCCGCGTCCTTCGGTTTACGAGTTAAATGTTTCGGAGACTCCTGTGGGTCGTCGCTAAAAGCTACGGAGTTCGTGCTTTGTGTGGCGCTTTCCATGCTGCGGAAAGAGACCGAGCCATATGGGATAAAACCCGGTGCAATGAAGTCGACCCTGTCGACTTTTAAGAGACTTTTTTTTCCCACTTCCTTCAACTATCATACTAGGGTCACAGAGTAAGACATCAATTAGAGTAACTTGACAAAATGCTGTGTTAGTTCATATCTTCTATTCCGCTGACACTTTTAAACAAGAACAGATTACAACCACAGTTATTAATCATCATTCTCTGTCACTTTAAAATGCCTAATCACAATAGTAATTACAACTAAAATACGCCTGGCAGCGAGGTGATTTTTGCCATTGCCTACACTGACTCTTGACCGGTCCAGCCTGGACTACAGTTGACCTCTAACTGTCAAGTCCAGGAGAGAATCTGTCAAGTCCAGGAGAGACTCTAACTGTCAAGTACAGGAGAGACTCTAACTGTCAAGTCCAGGAGAGACTAACTGTCAAGTCCAAGAGAGACTTTCATTCTTCTAGACCCGGTTGAAATTGTGCTTCTTGCACCAGACAAACTACCCTTTCGTTCATGATGTGGGTGTGAGGTTTAGTTACGGACAATTGTTCCATGACAGTTACATAATCAGTTAATAGATATTTTAACATAAAATAATAGAAAAAATAAAAACATTATTTAAAGTTCACATATGTTTTAAAAAGGCACATTTGAACCCATTCCGTCATTATTAAGTTGCTGTTGTAGCTTTCTTTGCTTGCATCTTGTAGTCAGTGGATGAGGTGTCTCTTGTCACAGTCCAACAGTAAACAGCAAACATTGAAGGGCCCCAGTTGCTTTGATACCTTGTCTCCATAGCAGCAATGTCCTGGTGAAATTGTTCACCATGATCATCACCGACAGCTCAACAGTTTGACGTAAAGAAATCCAGATGAGAATCCAGAAAATGAATTTTCAAAGACATGTTGCAGCAAAGACTCTTATACTTCAGAAGGAGATTTTCTACAATTTCATTGTAATTATCAGATCTGTTATTTCCAAGAAAATGTCCACCACTGACTTAAATGCCAACCATGCTGCTTTTTCCTTCCCGTGCAGTCGCAAAGAAACTCATCATAATGAAGTTTTTGAATTTAGGGCCAACAAATACTTCCTCTCTTATTTTAGCTTCACTCAGTCTTGGACATTTTCTGATGAGGTATTTGAAAGCCTTATCTGTTTTCTCCATTGCCTTGACAAAGTTTCTTCATGAGATCCAGCTTAATGTGCAAGGGTGGAAACAAAATCTTGCTATCAACAAGTGCTGGGTTCTCATCGTTCTTACTGCCAGGATGCAGTGACTGCCTGATTGGCCAATGTCTTCTAATGTATTGGTCAATTCATGCATGACAATCTCACTCACAGAGAAAGCAACAACAGTACTTGGAGTATCCACTATGTAGTCCAAACAAACGAGCAACCACTTTTAAGTCACTGCAACAGTTGGTCATATATATATATATACATTGACTGTAATTAAATAAACTAGTAGCATATATCTTGAAAACTAGAGCCAATAAAAATTTTTTTATGTCATATTCGTTTTCAGCACACCAAAATTAGTTATGATCACATATTTTCATATCCGGTACATTTTGGTTGTTGACTAGTGTAATAAGTGAAAAGAAGGCAGTTAGTAATGTAGAAGTGAAATGATAAACTATCTGCCACAGGCCATTATTAAAAGTCTAGAATAAACAAGTGATTATCATTTAGTTAGTTAATCACAATTCCAACTTCATCGCAAAAGGTGACTCCATAATGCTCCATTCCTGTGCCAGTGAATTTCACACAGAATTCTCCTCACTGCCTCCAAGTGATTATCAGAAAGAGTCAATGAATGGTTGTTTATGTTGCCACTCTTGTTCTAGAGTGACATTTCATTCACAACTAACATTTGAAGTGAGGAAACAGTTGCCCCTGACTTGGTTTTGTGCTGGACTTTCTGAAGTCCCAACCAAGCACCTTCCGGGCTAAGTCCTCCTGCTTGTCCTTGTTATTGTAAGCTATGACAGGCAAATGTACATTGGGGGAAATTACTGAATATTTCACGAATTGTGTATGATGATTGAAAAGTCCCTCTGCAGTGATGCTAGTGCTTTGACACTATGAATTAACACATTATGATACCATACAACCGTATTTGTTTAATTAACACTGACGTACAAGCTACTAGAGTGCTAACATCATCCATCTGTGAGAGGTAAATTGCATATGATATGTGTTGAGAAATACCACACATTAAATACGAGGTGAAATATAGCACATGAAATGTTAGTTAGTTAGTTAGTCGACAGATCATCCTCGTTGCACATCGGACCATTCAGTCCATAAGTGCTCGGATCCCCTCCTCAGCAAATCCCGCAGCGTGTAGCGGCTAACGACGCCAGTTCTGTGTTGGTTTATCAATCTTCTTTGGCTTCCTGCGTAGTGTTCTTGTTTGGCCACCCCTCTTTTAATTTGCTGCTCTCGCAGTCTGGCCATTGTTGTAGATTCACAGTCATCACTTGGTTCTTGCAAAAGTCTCACTTCTCGTAGAGCATTCAGAATGTCAGCCTGGTCCATGGCGCGTCCGCCCTCAACAGTAGCCTCACCTGCGAGCTTGTCAGCCCGCTCATTTCCTTGTACTCCCGCATGCCCTGGCACGAAGATGAAACTAATCTTTGCCAGCCGAGACCGCTTCAGAGGCAGCAACCATTCTCTTCGGATCGACCCCTCCTCTATCCTCTTGATCATGTTCATTGAGTCGCTAAGGAAACAAGCCCTAGTGAATGTCTGTGTCTCGAGCCATGTTATTGCTTTACTTACTGCCATGACTTCCATGGTCAGGCTACTTGTGGTTTCAGTGAAAGCACCAGAGTCCTCCTTCACAATTCTCCCTCCGGCCCGAGCTGTAAAGGCCCATGAGCTTCTCACATGTCGGACGACCGACCCATCTGTGTAGATGACCGCGTCACTGTCTAGCGAATTCTCGAAAATCAACGCTTGTACTTCAGCCTCAACAGCAGCCGGATTTTCTTGTCTGCATTTTCTATCTAGTTGGATGCAAACTGAAAAGGATGTGCAGAAGTCTGTTGGCACTTGCACCCACTCCTCGCCAGGTTCTAAGTCCTCAAGTGAACACACCTGTTGAAGAATGTCCTCGGCTTGACCCATCCACGACCGTCCTCTTTTTAACCTGCTGCCCTTCACCTTCCTAATTTCACTATGCAGTGGATGCTGTGTGTTTGCGTTAATTCTGAGGTAGGCACGTGCCCTGCAAACTTGCATTCTCTCTTCAATGGTTGGAAAATCAAGAAGGTAGCGCATCGCCCTGCATGCTGTATCTCTTGTACATCCAAGAATAATGCGCATAGCTTCATTCTGTATCCTTTCCATCCTTTCTATCTGCTTATGGCTGACAGTCAGGATTGCCATTGCATACTCCAAAACAGACATGACCAGCCCCTCGTACAGAAGACATAGATGGCGCTGCTCACAGTTTGCTGCCGCCATCACCCGCATCGCTGCCAAACCCCGCTTGGCCTTTGTTATCACCTGGTCTATGTGCACATTATAAGCAAGGCTTCGATCAAACCGTATCCCCAGGTAATTCATTGCCTGCGTTCTTTCCACCGTCTCTGAACACAGCATTACAGTTGGTGTTGGATTGTTGACAATATGATTATTCAACGAGAACCAAGTCACTGTTGCCTTTGTTGGGTTGACCATTGCCCCAGCTTCATCACACCAAGTACTTATGCGATTGAGTTCGGTTTGTAGTTCCACAGCAACCTCCTCTCTATCCTTACCCTGACGATACACTAAAACATCATCGGCATATGACAATGTCCTGCCAGGTCCAGTGATCTGCTCACTGGTGATTCTCACTGTGTAGGCGTTGAACAGTACCGGAGATAATGGTGATCCCTGTGGTAGGCCAGGATATATTGTTGTTGGTTCCGAAGTCCAACTGCCACATCTAAAAACTACTTTCCGTTGGAAGAGAGCTGCAGCGATCCAACTAAGGAGGAATGGACTTACGTTTAGTTCAAGAAGCTGAAACATTAAAAAATCCAGTGGTACTCTGTTGTATGCGTCCTCAAGATCAATCGCTGCAGCAACGGTTTCAGTGCCTGAGTGGAAACCTTCATAGACATCGTGGGCAAAGACTGCTGCATTGGTCCAGGTTTCTCTTTTTGGACGGTACCCACCCAGGGTAGGTGGGAAAACACCTTGCCTCTCTAGTTGGCTTGATATTTTCCTGGCAATTACCTTCTCCAGCAGCTTGCCTATTGTATTCTGCATGGTTATAATTCGATATCCCTGAATTTTCTTGTGGTCTTTGTCAGGCTTCGGCAAGGGAATCAGATAGCTGTGTAACCATTCCTCCTTGATGCTAGCACTCCCTATACTGTTGTTGTACATGTCTGCTAGTTTCTCTAGCTCATTGTCGGTACACCTATTTATGTCGTCGTATCTTATGCCATCAGGACCTGGAGCACTGTTTTTTGATCGTCGAAACACAGCCTTGATTTCTTTCACTGTCACTGTGTCTTCATCCGAAGTGTTCTGGGCCTTGCATCTGTCTGAGGTGACCTCCTTGGCCAGATTCCGGCCTCCCATGTCTGTCTGGTTGCTCTGCTCAAGGTAGCGTTCAAAGAGGGCTTTGCCCTTGTCCTCGTCAGTCCTCTGCCAGATGAGGTCAGCACCTTGGAAGTCAGAAATGCTCTTATTCTTGACTACACCACTCATGCTTTTATGTAGTCGCCAGAACAATTTCAGTGACTTGTCTGTGCTTACTCTTTGACACACCTCTGCCCATTTTTCGCTTTTAACCACCGTGACCAGTTTTTTGAAATAGCTTACTTTTGTGTGCATCTCTCTTTCTAAGTGCAAGCAGGGACTAGGATGACCAGCTCTGTTCTTCTTGGCATTTTGCCATCTCCTTACAGCACTACGCTTATCCACCCAAGCCTTCTCCACCTCGAAACTCCACCACGGTGGCTGCTCCCAGCTTTTTTTCCTTTTCTTCCTGCCCTGAAACGTTCTGCGCTTGTCACGTCTTATTTTACTCACCACATCTTGCCCTGTACTGTCATACTGGAACGTCTTTACCTTTAGCTTGTGCTGCCTGGTTCTGCCTTTCTCCACCAATATGCTGCATGGGTGGTGGTCGCTGCCATGGTGTCCTAGGACACCCCATCTACACACTGTAGTGAGTGAAGGTGAAACTAGCGCCAGATCAATAGCACTGTCCTCATCGCCTGGACGGCTTGCTGTCCTGGTGACACAGCCACTGTTGATACAAACCAGGTCGATGGTTTCCAGTGCAGTCTCGAGCTCCTCCCCTTGTGTATTGGAGGAAGTGTTTCCCCATGATCTGCCTTTAGCGTTGAAGCCACCACAGAAAATAACATTTCTCTCGTGGCCTAATATGCCACTTAAGCACTGCCACTTCTGGGCGTCCACACTCGCATTGCGGGCATAAACATTAACCAACACGAATGGTATACTGGAATGAACTCTCAACGCCTGTATTTGTATATCGTCACTGTTCCAACTGGACATGTCTAGCTCTGACGCCACCATGCTGTCGCGAACGAGAATCGCCGTTCCCAGATGTCGTCTGTTATAGAAACATTTGAAGCCGGCAATTCGGAGTAGCTGATCGCCCAGTCTCGTCTCCTGGAGTGCTACAATGTCGTTCCTGTAAACTAGGGTTTCTAAATTAGAGCCCCGTTGTTTTACACTGGCACAGTTCCAATATAGAATACGGATGTTCCTGAGTCCTAGACGGTGACACTTGAGTCTAAAACGTCTCAAGCCACCGCGCTTACCTGGCTTCTTTTTCCCTGCGCGGCTACCACGCCGCTTCGGTATGTTGACTGCTGATCGTTCGGAAAACACACGTTGTTCCGCCATGTTGAAAAAACGTAAACACAGACTTTTGATTGAGAACCACACACGCTGCTGAAAATTCACTCAAGGATGGCTTCGCTCGATGCACGAACTCCGTAGCACCCGCGCAGATCTTGAGTAGAAACTCCTGGTTTTACATCCTGGCACACCAATTACACGCAAGAAATGAATAAATCCATCCCTTACGCGAAAAAGTTAACGAACACAAAACAACACGACCGTCCGTCGCCATCTTGAAACCGGTGTGCATTAGTGGATCTACAGAACTACAAATATACAGCCACTGCAGAGAGATATTTTGATGATCCTTTTGATTAACATTATCTTGAGTTGCTCAATAATTGTTATATTTTATTATTTTTTTCCAAATAGAATCAGGATTTACGGCGCTAACTTCAGCCCAGAATCCATTTCGCTGAACACGGGGCGCACAAAAGCATCCTACAGATCGCGCACAATGAAGGAGAAACTGCTCAGAGACTGCACCGTTGTGGATTCATTGGATGAGCTGGAGGCTAGAGATAATGATGGCATGGAGAACCGACCGGCCTACTCAATGATGTCAGGACATCACACTTATTCACTGTCATCATTAATGGGAACTAGGATAGTCACAGATGCAAGTCGGAGCTTAAATGTAGCCAGCACTGCAGAGCAAGGGCAACCTGGGCAGCCTGTTTCTGTGGCCATCACCAACAGGTACAGTGTTTAAATCTGGCCAGTTCTTGACCGGCCCACGGCAAGTAGTACATCCAGAAATATCTAGAAATATTGTACGTTTGTTAGGAGGTCATGATTGGCAACATGTTTACACTACTTAAAGATAACTTTATTGAAACCTGTCAGCCTCTTCTGGTTGCTCAGTAATGAAATCTGAATCATAACAAGAATTACGAGAGGGCTTCAAATTAAAACCTTAAATGTCTTCTTTGTGTGGTGAATATATTCTGAAAAAGTAAAGAACAAATGTATAATTTTTCAATGTAGTCACCACTGCATTCAATGCAAGTTTTCCAGCGGCAATAAAATATTTGGATTCCTATAGAAAAATTGACTCTGGGATCACTACTCCAGTCGTGAAAAGTTTGTCACGCCGTTTTGTAACTTCCTACTCCACTCATATACTTGCTAGACTGACAGGCATGCATCACCATACTGGACCTTCATTAGCCGATGAATTTCTATAGGTTTCAACTCTTCACTGATTAAAAAAAATGGATAACATAACGCTGTTTCTCTTTGGTGCATGTCAAAAGTAGGGCGGGCATCTTTAAACTGTCCTTATGATGTCACACTCTTGACACCTTAACAACAATATCGTCAGGTTACAAGTCAGTGGCATGCTTATTGTAATTTCTATCACACTTTTAAGGTTTTCACGTGAAGCCCTCTCAGTTATCCTTGTGGAAGACAGTGTGAAAACATGCTATTTGAGTGTAACTGAAGGGACTCACCATAAGATCAAATATAAGAGAAGGGTTTCTGTGCCTGTTCAGTTGTAGGGAGGAGAGAAGGTTGTAAGTGATTGTTACATATGTACATTGTTCCGTGAGTCTTCACTGCATTTACCATATAAATCAAAATCTGGACTAGTCTGGGGTCACAATAACTGAGCCAATGTCTTTCATTGTCATACACAATAATACTGTTAACAAGAAATGATTCAACTTTTGAAAATTGGTTTGTTTGCTTACGTGTGCATGTCTGACTCTGCACATTCATATACTTCTTTTCTGAAACACTTCTACTGTCTTTATGAACAGTGTTGTCTGGATAATTTGATATTTGTGGATGCTATATGCGATAATAATTGGTCTAATGGTTTTGCTGTCTGCCAATTGGCTATATTATTGTATGGTGTAAAAGCATGGACAAATAAATAATGTGAGGATACAATTAAAGCTTTTGAAAAGTGGTTATATAGACTAAACAAACAAAGAATATCATGGCAGGATAAGAAAACAAAGGAAGAAATGTTGCACAAACTGGAATTGACGAAAAGATTACTGAATGATATCAAGGTCACCATTGAAGGTACTTCAGCCGTATCAATAGAAACAGCTGCTTGTTAAAGGATGCTCTGGAGGGGAAGCATGCAAGAGAAAATGATGTGGGTGGACAACATTAAGATATGGACTGGAGGAAGCCTGTATGAACGCATCATGAAGATATAAGATAGAGAATGTTGGAGACTCATTAGAACTAATCTTCAGTATGGAGATGGCATTAGATTGTGCTGAATTTGGCATCACATAAAATCAATTATCTTTCAACGCTTTCGCATTAACAACTCCCTAAGTTGCCTCTCTCAGGTCCCACATGAACGGCAATGTCCAAGGCACATTATTCTCTCGATGAAATTTGTTTTATTTGCCGTCTCTTCTCAAGACCCTAGCAACCTCTCTCATCTCAAGTATTTCATCTCACATTTAGCGAGCATTCTCTAATGTTGTGTTTTTGATAAGTTGTTCATGTGTCTTAACATCTTTAAAAACATGTAGATTATTTATTCACTTTGGATATCCCAGAAATTGTATGCATTCATGCATTCTTCTGTACAACCCCGTCTCTGAGGTGTCAAGGATTTGTTTGCAAGTGTGCTAATTATAGCTGACTCACAGCTACTAAATTTTAACATTGGCTTTATGTACCATGCAAGAATTCATGTTCTAACATCCAGTGACAGGGAGTTAATGCATAAAATGTTCGTTTGATAAAATGCTTGTTCTATTTTGTTCTTTATTTCTGTGATACATCTTCCATCTAATGCTGTCCATGTGCCTAGATACTTGCATTTCGGAACTTGCCACAAATTAATACCATTGACTTTTAATTGTACATTTAGGCACAATCTGTTTATTTGATATTACCATTGCCATTACTTCTGTCTTCCTATTATTCAAGCTGAATTATTCAAGCCCGTTTATTTCACTCTCTATAACCACCAAATCTCTCATTTTCTGTAGTCCTTTCTGTCGTATTGCTATCAAGACGATATCACCAGCATAATGTAAGTTATTTATAAGATGACCACCAACTGAATATTTTCTGTAGATCTCATTATATGCTCTGTGTATAATGAAGAGTTAATGTACAAATGTGCATATTAACTAAAACACATTATAAACATTGGTAGCCATATATGCACCACCTAATAAGTAGAAAGCGTTGTAACTGGGTGTTTTGCATGGTTGGACTATGTACAGACATATACATACAATATACAGACATGCCTTTATTTTAAATGTATAGATACTACATTGTGTATTTAAGAATCTTATCCTGTTGTTGATGCCACATTTCCCATTGATTTATACTGGAGCATGTTTGACATCATTTATTTATTTACACCTGAGATGTACATTGATGTATTTTTATGACGTAATCTGCCTTCTACGATACCTTCAGTTAACACTCACCCCCACTTCCACCCACCAACTGCCAGACAAATCAAAGTGAGCATGTGAGATCTTGATGATAGGTAGCAAAGAGTTTTAAGAACAGCAATTTGATTGCATTGAACTATTGGATATGTTTACCTGTATGTCTGGCTATGTTATACTTTTATATGTATGTGCCCACAAGTGTGGCTATATTCGGCTGTTGTCTGTATGTGCTCACAAGCATGGCTAAATTATATTGTTGTGCTCACCAGTTTTGCTACATTACACTGTTACATATATGTGCCCACAGTGGCTACCATATATTGTTGATGTGCCCACATGTGGCTACAGGTTTGGCTACTGTACATTGCTGCATACATGTGCCCACAAGTGTGGCTACATTATATTGATGTGTGCTCACAAGTTTGCTACATAAATCTATTCCATAAATGTGCCCACAAGTGTGGCTACATAACTTAAATATATGTGCCCACTGGTGTGGCTACTGTATATTGCTGAATATATATGCCTAAAAGGGTGGCTAGTGTACAGTGTTGTTGCATACATGTGCCCACAATTGTGGCTACCGTACATTGTTGCACATGTGTAGCTACTATACATTGTTGCTTATGTGTGCCCACATGTATGTCTACATACATTGTGGCATAATAAAGCTGGTAATTGCTAAATGGTTTTGTTTGATTGATACCATCATATTATTAAGCTGTAATTGTTTGCAACACTAACTTCAGGGATGGCTGACTCAGTGACTACAGACTTGGATGACTCACTGACTACAGACTTTGGTGGCTCACTGACTACAGACTTTGGTGGCTCACTGACTACAGACTTGGGTGGCCCACTGACTACAGACTTGGGTGGCTCACTGACTACAGACTTTGGTGGCTCACTGACTATAATAGACTTTGGTGACTCACTGACTACAGACTTTGGTGGCTCACTGACTACAGACTTTGGTGGCTTACTTACTACAGACTTTGGTGCCTCACTGACTACAGGCATGTGTGGCTCACTGACTACAGACTTTGGTGGCTCACTGACTACAGACTTTGGTGGCTCACTGACTACAGACTTTGGTGGCTCACTGACTATAATAGACTGGTGACTCACTGACTACAGACTTTGATGGCTCACTGACTACAGACTTTGGTGGCTTACTTACTACAGACTTTGGTGGCTCACTGACTACAGGCATGTGTGTCTCACTGACTACAGACTTTGGTGGCTCACTGACTACAGACTTTGGTGGCTCACTGACTACAGACTTTGGTGGCTCACTGACTACAGACTTTGGTGGCTCACTGACTACAGACTTTGGTGGCTTACTGACTATAGACTTTGGTGGCTTACTGACTACAGACTTTGGTGGCTCACTGACTACAGACTTTGGTGGCTCACTGACTACAGGCATGTGTGGCTCACTGACTACAGACTTTGGTGGCTCGCTGACTACAGACTTGTTTGGCCCACTGACTACAGACTTTGGTGGCTTACTGACTACAGACTTTGGTGGCTCACTGACTAAGGCATGTGTGGCTCACTGACTACAGACTTTGGTGGCTCACTGACTACAGACATTGGTGGCTCACTGACTACAGACTTTGGTGGCTCACTGACTACAGCCATCACCATGTGAAGGCAGATGTGTGTTGTTGTCAGCAGACACATGACAAATTATCTCTCTAATGATGTGTCCTGTTAACCAACTATTGGGTCCGTATATACGGCTGTGTTCAGAGTTTATTCAGGGATTCCAGTAAGATGATGACAGTATATTCTTAAAATAGAATGCTAATACTGTCACATAGATGTTTGTCAGACTAGCAGATACGTGATATAAATTGTTTATTCCAACAGCATTATGTCACAAAATGTTATCTTACGTGCTTAAACAAATATATTGGATTGTGTATTAGATTGTACATCTCACTATAAAACTTACAATTGTACAGCGTTTACTCAAATACAGTGTTGTTTACTCATAAAAAAATCTTGCAACAATCATTGTTTCTCTTTGTAAAGGAATCTTTTTTTTTTTAAATTAAAGTACTATTTGCACACACGTTTGTGTTGTACTGCTCCTGATTTTAAGGGAATAAACGGCATTAAAAAAAAACTATTCATGCAATTGACAATATTGATTTTATTTAGGTATTTACATTTGTTTAAGGTTCAGAATGTTATTTTTATTACACATTTTCATACTTGTGCATTTGAAAGCACTTATAAAACATGTAAGGTATTTTCCATGTGAATAAATTGTCTTTGAATGTCAACCCTTGAGCATAGCGATGTGTAGACAGCCATAAGTGTTCAGCAGTTGCAGTTATATCATTGACATGACACACACCTCTATTGTGTTAAAAGATTTCAATGTCACTCATTTTGTCATTCACTTTGCCTGGTTGTACAACATATTTAATCTGTTATAATCCAACAACAGTATTTTACAGTGGTCCCTCTCACCATTGAGCGTTTGTGAGCAAGCACGAGGGGGCTTCACATGAAAACCTTACATGTGTTTTTGATTTTTTGTTGTGTGAATATATTCTAAATAAGTAAAGAACAAATTATCAATTTTCGATGTAATACCACTGTGTCCAATGGAAGTCCTCCAGCACCAATAAAGTGCTTGGATTCCTGTAGAAAAATCAACTCTGGGGTCAATACTTGAAGTGCCTGTCCTGGTGGTGAACAGTCTGTTATAGAAGCTACGCCGTTTTTGAAACTTTCTATTCCACTCATACACTTGCTGGACTGACAGGGATGCCGTATTGGACCTTCATTTGTCGATGAATTTAAATAAAGGTTTCACCCCTTCACTGATTTTTAAAAAAAAAACCGAATAACAGAACACTGCTTCTCTTTGATGCATGTCAAAAGTGGGGCGGCCATCTTCAAACTGTTTTTATGATGTCATCATGTCTGTCTGCATCATATTACATGCTGAACACTCTTGACATCCTTAACAACAATATTGACAGGTTACAAGACAATAGCATGGTTATTGTAATTTCTCTCACACTTTTAAGGTTTTCACGTGAAGCCCTCTCATATTGAACTACTAACATTAATGTTGTGAGTGAGCCTGTGTTTGACAACCCCCTGAGACCTGTTTGTACCTGCTTGTGTTCAATCAAACATGTAAAAAGTCAAGGCATATTGGCTATATGGTGCCGGCCTCATATTTGTATAGACAAATTGTCACTCAGTGGATTGTGTGGCCAACACACCAGCTGCCTGTCCTTTCAAGGACAATTCATGGTACTAATTTGAGGCTAGATTGACCTGGAAGTTCAGGGCAGTTTTAAAACATCCGGCCTGATGGGGATTCGAATACATGACCACTGGGATTGTGGGCAAGCATGCTAACCACTGTGCTACTAAGGCTTTCATCTGTTTGTGCACTGAGTCAAAAATGTGTGCACTTGGGGCTAAAAATGTGTGTGCTAGTGCCTGCCAGAACAGCTTAGAGGAGACATTGGTTGGTTTTCATGTTACAGGATGGGTCAGTGAGTCCAGACACAAAGTGTCACCCAGTATAGCGAGTACATCAACAGTGGCCGGTGGACTGGTTCAGCTTCACAAAAATACTCACAAGTGTTCTCTCGAACTGACTTACTTCACTTTCCGTCTCAGTTGGTTTATTCAATGTATTCTTACAACTTTACTGCTGTATTCTTACAGCTTTACTGTGGTATTCTTACTGCTTTACTGCAGTATTCTTACAGCTTTACTGCAGTATTCTGAAAGCTTTACTGCAATATTCTTACAGCTTTACTGCAGTATTCTTACAGCTTTAATCCCGTGTTCTTACAGCTTTACTGCGGTATTCTTACATTTTTAATGCAGTATTCTTACAGCTTTACTGCTGTATTCTTACAGCTTTACTGCTGTATTCTTACAGCTTTATTGCAGTATTTTTACAGCTTTACTGTGTTATTCTTACAGCTTTACTGCAGTATTGTTACAGCTTTTCTGCAGTATTTTTACAGCTTTACTGTGGTATTCTTACATCTTTACTGCAGTATTTTTACAGCCTTACTGCAGTTTAACCCATTGTATTTTCCGTCACCACCTAGAATAGAATGTTGCCAGGTTAGATGTACTGAACATGTTGCGACACTGATGGTGTTGTTGTTATCTCTTGATGAAACAGTCCAGTATTCCAGTGTGTTTCAATATGCTTCTATTTGAAGATGCATTGTTATGTTTTGAAATAGCATTCCATATTTGGTGGTGAATTTCTAAATATTTATAACTGTATTGTAAATGCCGTAAGACTGGATTACTCGCTGCCTGAACAGTTATTTTTTATAGAAGAAAAATGCCTTATATTTGATACCAAATATTCACCTTCAACATTTGCCACTGTTATACAGTGTTGGTTGTTGACTTATATTGGGATGAGTGTTTAATGAAAGCTGGCTGGCCGTTTGAACTATAGAGGATGGCACATTGCATATAATATAAATTGAAGCACTATGAATAGAACACAAAAGCTGTGCTGCTAAAATACATGAAGGTTTTTGTAAAAATGAATTGCGTTAAGTGGCCATTCATTCATGTAGCTCTCATTACGACTCAGTGGAAAAATTCTTCATCTTTTGCTGGTTCCCCTGCTTCATGCCTGTTCAAGCTCAAGGTGTCTTTAATGTTATGCGTCTATGTATGTGCTGGTATTGCCATTTCTGTCATTTATTACATGTTATAAATTAACCTGCTCATGTTCTGATTTCCTTGAACATGTCTCCACCTTTTTCTTGCAACTAGAGATGTTCTATTCTGTTACACCTGTTCATTAGATACTGTTTGTTCTATTCTATTAATAGTGTTCATAGTTACTGTTTGTTCTATCCTGTTACAAGTGTTCATTAGATACTGTTTGTTCTATTCTATTACAAGTGTTCATTAGATACCGCTTGTTCTATTCTATTATAAGTGTTCATATTTACTGTTTGTTCTATTCTGTTACACCTGTTCATTAGATACTGTTTGTTCTATTCTGTTACAAGTGTTCATTAGATACTGTTTGTTCTATTCTGTTACACCTGTTCATTAGATACTGTTTGTTCTATTCTATTACAAGTGTTCATTAGATACTGTTTGTTCTATTCTATTACAAGTGTTCATTAGATACTGTTTGTTCTATTCTATTACACCTGTTCATTAGATACTGTTTGTTCTATTCTATTACAAGTGTTCATTAGATACTGTTTGTTCTATTCTGTTACACCTGTTCATTAGATACTGTTTGTTCTATTCTATTACAAGTGTTCATTAGATACTGTTTGTTCTATTCTATTACACCTGTTCATTAGATACTGTTTGTTCTATTCTATTACAAGTGTTCATTAGATACTGTTTGTTCTATTCTATTACAAGTGTTCATTAGATACTGTTTGTTCTATTCTATTACAAGTGTTCATTAGATACTGTTTGTTCTATTCTATTACAAGTGTTCATTAGATACTGTTTGTTCTATTCTATTACAAGTGTTCATTAGATACTGTTTGTTCTATTCTGTTACACCTGTTCATTAGATACTGTTTGTTCTATTCTATTACAAGTTGTATCAGTATATACTGTTTGTTCTATTGTGTTACAAGTGTTCATTAGATACTGTTTGTTCTATTCCATTACAAATGTTCATTAGATAATGTTTGTTCCATTCTATTAATAGTGTTCATAGTTACTGTTTGTTCTATTCTGTTACACCTGTTCATTAGATACTGTTTGCTCTATTCTGTTACACCTGTTCACTAGATACTGTTTGTTCTATTCTGTTAATAGTGTTCATAGATACTGTTTGTTCTATCCTGTACACCTGTTCATTAGATACTGTTTGCTCTATTCTGTTACACCTGTTCACTAGATACTGTTTGTTCTATCCTGTTACACCTGTTCATTAGATACTGTTTGCTCTATTCTGTTACACCTGTTCACTAGATACTGTTCTGTTCTGTTACGTTTGTTCTATTCTGTTACACCTGTTCACTAGATACTGTTTGTTCTATTCTATTAATAGTGTTCATAGATACTGTTTGTTCTATTCTGTTACACCTGTTCACTAGATACTGTTTGTTCTATTCTATTAATAGTGTTCATAGATACTGTTTGTTCTATCATGTTATATCTGTTCATTAGATACTGTTTGTTCTGTTCTGTTACATCTGTTCATTAGATACTGTTTGTTCTGTTCTGTTACATCTGTTCATTAGATACTGTCTGTAGTCTCCTTTATGGCACTTCTGTTTTTCCTCATCTAGTTTTTGTACATTTTAAAATTATTTATATCCCTATAATCTTTAATTTTATTTATTTTTCTATTAGCCAGAGTGTTTCCTGTGTGATTATCTTTGCTTCTTGTACCCTGTAATTAGGAATCATATTTTGTGGCTGAGATGAAAATGTCTCTCACTTGTGTGTCTAACTCATCCGGTGATAGTCTCCTTCTACTGCCATCAACACATCAAATGTGTTTGTGACCTCTTTGTTATAAACAGGTGGAATATCACTTACATAGAACCGTATTGGTCTTGCTCCTTGTATGACTGTTGTCAGTTTTATCTTGAAGTATGCAACAAGTAATTTGTGTCCTGTGGGGAAGTATGCTCCTGGGGGTGTCTGTATGGGTGTGACACACATCCTCATTCTGTGCTGTATCAGTGTGTAGTCAGTCTGGTTCCTGCAGTTATCATATGGTGAGGCCCAGGTGTAGAGCCTTCTTGGGTGTTTGTGATTGACAGATTGTTTTCCAGCCAAAATTTGATTAATTTCTTTCTCTTTCATTTCTATGTCCAATTTTTTGCTTATGAGTTGTGGTATATTTTGATTTGTTGTTCCAGGTGCATGAAGTAAGAAATTTTCATTGGCTTCAGGTAATTAATAAATTACAGAAGCTGTGCCAATAACATGACATTGTTAATAGACTATTTTTCAAAACAAAACATGCAGATGTCATGAAATAGATCCTTTTATAATTTCATAACATTTTGAGAACATACACCTTGCATAAATATCTGTGTTTATTAACTCATTTGTCACATTATGTCCAGGAATTAATGCCTGAGTTGTGTCTCTTCCATACCTACAAGATGTGATCATGTGTGTTTTACATATTGGTCTCATGCAAGATA
Organism: Cepaea nemoralis; assembly: GCA_014155875.1. Classification (NCBI taxonomy): domain Eukaryota; kingdom Metazoa; phylum Mollusca; class Gastropoda; order Stylommatophora; family Helicidae; genus Cepaea; species Cepaea nemoralis. The sequence goes on from JACEFZ010025542.1 coordinate 63,604, forward strand.
TGTATTTTTGTTAACACTAACATGACATTGTTAATAGACTATTTTTCAAAAACAAAACGTGCATGTGTAATGAAATAGATCTCTTTATCGTTGCATCACATTTTGAGAACATACACCTTGCTCAAATATCTGTGTGTTGGCTAACACATTTGACACATTATGTTCAGGGATTACAGCCTGAGTGGTGTTCTTCCATCATACCTACAAGATGTGATCATGTGTGTTTGCATATTGTTGTCATACAAGTTATGTATTGTTGTCAACAACACTAGTTGATTGCCTATTAATTTTGTTCTTATATAGTCAAGAGCTGCAACTCTCATATGTATCTAAAGTATTGATTATCTCCACATTGCATTTGCCTCCCAGTTAAGAGTATCTATTATAACACTGTATTGTTTTGGAAGAGAAACTCGACCTAATGAAGGATCACCTGAAAACAGCCATTAATAAAATTATAACGTTCATTTACATGAAACGTGTCTATATTTTAAAATGCAATGGAGCAGGATGAGTGATAAAGGATTTACTACATTATTTTCCAAATCTGGTGAGCAGGTTTAAGCCACCAAAAGCTGAGAATGTGTATCTGTTGCAGGTAAAATTGTTAAAATCCCGAACTTGAACACTGTGCGGCAATGCTTGGGCAAGCGACCTAATATTTCCTCGGCCTTGATCAAAACCGGGGAGCCCCAGTAAACTAATGGCTAGACACTTACTTTCCTGCAGGGTTGTCATGAGTCATGCATTGACACATATGTCATGAGTCATGCATTGACACAGATGTCATGAGTCATGCACTGACACAGATGTCATGAGTCATGCATTGACACAGATGTCATGAGTCATGCATTGACACAGATGTCATGAGTCATGCATTGACACAGATGTCATGAGTCATGCATTGACACAGATGTCATGAGTCATGCACTGACACAGATGTCATGAGTCATGCATTGATACAGATGTCATGAGTCATGCACTGACACAGATGTGAATTTGTTCAAATTTACCTGTACTCCCTGGTCGACACTGCCTAAAATGGCTACCAGGAAGTGTCTTGGGAAACAAAGATTGCTGGCGTCACGCTGACCGAGTGCCGATTGTCCACACTAATGCCCACATTTATGTCAACCAAGTGTTACTTAGGAGCTTTCCCCAGGTTATTGGTGGTATAACCAGTATCTATGAAACTGTGAACTCTTTCACTGAGATATTGTGAAGTGTTGTTTATTGGAGCTTAAACGATTCTAGATGAATGAAACTACTGAGTTTGGTTGCTGAATTTGAATAAATGTAATTAGAAGTATATAAAAGTAATCTCATAGCAGATACTGCCACTGGAGTGTGAAGTGTTAGGTCTTCACATATTCTAGGTCTAGACATATGAGGTGTGAAGTGATAGGTCTAGACATATGAGGTGTGAAGTGTTAGGTCTAGACATATGAGGTGTGAAGTGATAGGTCTAGACATATGAGGTGTGAAGTGATAGGTCTAGACATATGAGGTGTGAAGTGATAGGTCTAGACATATGAGGTGTGAAGTGATAGTCTAGACATATGAGGTGTGAAGTGATAGGTCTAGACAATTAGATAGTGTTGAAGTGATGGTCTAGACATATGATGTGTGAAGTGATAGGGTCGAAGACATATGAGGTGTGAAGTGTTAGTTCTAGACATATGAGGTATGAAGTGATAGGTCTAGACATATGAGGTGTGAAGTTATAGGTCTAGACATATTGAGGTGTGAAGTGATAGGTCTAGACATATGAGGTGTGAAGTGTTAGAGGTCTAGACATATGAGGTGTGAAGTGATAGGTCTTCAACATATTCTAGGTCTAGACCTATGTAGGTGTGAAGTGTTAGTCTTCACATATTCTAGGTCTAAGACATATGAGGTGTGAAGTGATGGGTCGAGACATATGAGGTGGGAAGTGTTAGGTCTAGGACCATAATGAGTGTGAAGTGTTAGGTCTTCACATATTCTAGGTCTAGAACATATGAGAGTGTGAAGTGATAGGTATAGACATATGAGGTGTGAAGTGATAGGTCTAGACATTGAGGTGTGAAGTGTAGGTCTAGACATATGAGGTGTGAAGTGTTAGGTCTAGACATATGAGGTGTGAAGTGATAGGTCTAGACATATGAGGTGTGAAGTGATAGGTCTAGACATATGAGGTGTGAAGTGTTAGGTCTAGACATATGAGGTGTGAAGTGATAGGTCTAGACATATGAGGTGTGAAGTGATAGGTCTAGACATATGAGGCGAGGTGCCAGTTCCTTTCCTTGTTGCCTTTCCTTCCCGGACAAACCCCAGAACATTCTGACAGTTGTCTGGTACCCATTTTTACAGTGCTGGGACAACCCTAGAGCTGTTAGTTGTATATCCTTTACAGGATCCTAGAGCTGTTGGTTAGTTGTATATCCTTTACAGAATCCTAGGACTGTTAGTTGCATATCCTTTACAGGACATAACTGTCAACACCAGCAATTTTTGCTGTTATGATCTCTTGGCAAGTTTATGTTCAGTAGTTTGCCATTGCTTTCTGAATTACCAACACCCATACCATTTCGTAAAAAACCAACACAACATGGTCTCTAGAGCTGTACAGATCTGGAAAAAAAATCATCCTTCTTCAGCTGGAGGATTGAACTCAGCCTCATGTCCTGGCACACAAGTGCACTAACCACAGTGCCACCACAGCTATTAATCATATGTATAGCAGAGCATATAGAAAAATGCTCTCAATTTTGATTTTGCCAAAAGGGTGACGCTCTCCCCAAATGTGCCTGTCAGAAGTCTGTTATACAATGCTGTGTACAAATATACCTTGCTTGATGTGATTACAAACCTCTTAATGTCTGCATGTATATCAGAGCAAATACAGGGTGTTTGTAAAGTCTCTCTACACTTTGTATGTAGAACAAATTTGAAACATGAAGTACATGATGTCATCACAACGTGTGCTGCAAAGTTCATCGTGAAGCAAAATGCAGTGAATGGTTGTCTGCTGGAGTAATTTTTTGCGCTCCAAACAGGATGGTGTTATCAATAGAAGAACTTCATTTTTCAAATTTGTTCTACGTACAAAGAGTAGTGAGACTTTACAAACACCAGTATATAATCGATGCATGACTGAGTGTTAGGGAGTTTCACAATCACAATCTTCCACCATGCCTTATAAAGTCACTTGTAACTGTTCATGTTGATCTTATAATAAATACTCTAAGGATGGACAATGAAAAGACATGTGATTGTCATGTTTTCTACCGAAGCATGATGATGACTGGTTGTTAGTGGAGCTGTTTCAACGTGTTTCATCCCTGCATGCATTTTATCACAGTGGCCAGTTTGATTTTCAAAATCTCAGCTACAAATATATTTCTGTTTACATCCATTCCATGTTCATTAATTGTTGTTTGACACAATCTTTATCTCACAACAGATTGTCAAGTCATTTTAATGTTTATTTTTTTCTTTTACAACATTCTTATTTTCTCATTCCGTTAATCCCTCTGTTTTGTATGCCCATTCTTGCTTGATTTCATTGAAATCATTACCATGTAATTTTTATATGCAAGTGTGGAAATTTCCAGTATTATGATCTCAGATCATTTAAAAGTAGCTAAATCTGAATGGCTAAGTCACAGAAATCATGTGTACATTCAGGAACAATAACTCTTCCAAACCAAAAACAAGCATGTTAATGTCCCCTAATCCCATTACTTGCAGATTGTTCAATGTCCAGGTAGCCAGATTTTTGGCCACTAAAACATAGAGACGGCCATACTGAGCTTACTTGAGATAATGAAAACTCACATTGAACACAAACACACCGTGTGAGGGATATCTGTAGTTGCAATATGTCCAATTTTGTGGCCTTACACTACCTTTCTAATTGAACCCACAAACATCTATTGTGAAGCTATAAACAGTTTTATGGTCTCAGGCATATCCAGCAGCACTGGCATAGATGATGTAAATCTCATATTTTTCTAGATAAAAAAAGATTATCCTTGGAAAGTGTTTGCACCTAAGCCTATATTTGTATATTTATTATACACCAGTTGGCACCCGATGGGTGATCTGGTCGATATCATGCCGACCTTCTTTACTTCAACTTCTGGGGCAGTACCTGATATCCAGTTTAGGCTGGGAAAACCTGGACACCCAGGTTAGTTTTATAAACCTGCCTGGATTATCTATCTATCTATCTATCTATCTATCTATCTATCTATCTATCTATCTATCTATCTATCTATCTATCTATCTATCTATCTATCTATCTATCTACCTACCTACCTACCTACCTACCTACCTACCTACACACCCACCCACCCACCTATCTATCTATTTTAGTTTAGTCGATGGATCAACGTCACAGCACACGGGTGTAACCCAAAAGTGCTCCGTTCTCCTCCTAACTCAAACCTGAGTCTGGAGAAACTCAACTCAATGCACGAACTTCTGTAGCACCGGCGAGGATCCTGAAATACTTTGGGCAGATTTTTAACTCAAAATTTTGCCCGGGCAGCGCCGTTAGGCTACTCTTTTTCGATTTCCAACTGCCAAGGGATTTTTTACGTGCGCAACAATACACACAGGCGTCTGATCTCACTACCCAGAGACCAGGGTACATTTTATTACTAGAAGTCCACGTGAAAAAGTCCCGGTCCTCACCAGGGCTTGAACCCGGGACCTCCAGCACTCGAGGTGAACACCATACCTCAAGACCATATATATATGTATAATTGAGGGGGGGGGGGAGGCCTTCACTTAAACACCATAAATATATAAATTGTAAACACTTGGCCTTTGTCATGTAAGTCGGCGGTGTTGTCTCTAACAATGTTGAGTGTCTTCCTAAGTGGCATCAGACTACAGAAGACCCACGTGACATCACAATAGGAGAATAAAGGTAGTCATTAGTAGCTTGAGTCAAAGAGGTGTAAAGGTACATCCATAGCAGATACTGCCATTGGGATGTCTAGAATTAAGCCTTCACGTATTGTAGTTTTCAACATATGGGGTGGATGTGGTTAGTTTCTTTCCTTATTTTTCTCCCAGACAATTCCTGGAAGATTGTGCGAATTGTCTAGTGCTGATGTTTATGAGGCCGGGTCGTGCCCAGACCTGTACTGGTCAAAACACAAAATTCTGCCTATGCTGCGAATTGAAACCGAACCACTGTTTTGCAGATGCACTAACTGCAATGCAACTGTGCTCCTAATGAGGTACCGTGTTCTATTATCCATGTTTGTAAAGGCTTTGTTGAACTGGAACATATCACAGGTATTGGTGTACTGAACTGTTGATGTACAGAAGTGCAACTGTTTCATTCATTCACCCTGGGATTGTTCAGCATCATTTACTGCAGTTAACCCAGGTGTCACTGCTGATCCAGGCAACAATTGCCTGCCCCAGAATTCACGCTGATTCAGAATTCCATACTCTACTTGTTCATGTACTGGAGTTACAGACAGACATCGCTGGTATATTTCGCCCTTTATCCCCTGTTGGGGTATAAGCCTCCAGCCAACTCACTCCAAGCCATTCTGTCCTCAGCTGTTCCATGCTGCTCCACCCATGTCCTCTCCATGCTATTCATTTCTATCTCTGCTTCTCCTCCCCATGTGTTTTGGGGTCTTATACTTGTTAGCTTTGTGAATTCTAGACAAAGGCCTTCCTAGTTAAACTATTCTCAGGTTTTCTTATTGCATGTCCTAACCAGCGCCAGGATTTTGTCTACGGACTTGATACATGTATTTGTCTAGTTCTCTACATGAGATCCACATTGGTGATTTTGTCATGCCACTTTAGTCTTCTAGTTTGTGCAGGCATGTTAGTGAATGTTTGTGGTTTATAATTGATCGTTTTAGTCGTTCTCCACGTGATCATCATTACACTGGACTTTAATTTGACCATGGATTTCAAGTGTTCACACTCTCGCTGCTCAACAAAATTTATACCAGAACGTTGCACTAATTTGGTGGATGTCACGTTTGAGGTGGCAATGTTCTATTGCAGTATCATGTGGTTCATCTAGACATTAGTGCCACCTTAGGGACACTCTATGATGTATCCTTATCAGCAAGAGTGGCAACTGTGACAGCAGTAACACATTATTACACATCTCTATAACAAAACAAGGTTTTTGTGTGAAGCCTACATACACTCAATAGTTTGATGTTGCTGTGTTTGATTCCCTGCACCAAAGAAAGGGTGACATCTTGTCATCCATAATTATACTTAATTATGTTAACGTGTCACAGTATTTACACAATATTTATATGTAAAGGTTGAATGTTAATGGACAGATGGAGATGGGTGTTGTGTGAAATGCTAACAGAAATTAATAAAAGCATTCTCAAACAAAATAGCCTTGTTGTAAGTTGCTTAACAATCTGTGTAAGTTGTTACAGTGATGGACAACTCTTGACTTCGGCCCAAAATGGCTGATAGGCTGTTGAGCAGTTAAGGCCTCTGGAGTAGTTTTACTTCTGGCTATGGTTTGCTTGCATATTTTACTTATTTTGGACTGGTAGTACATGGTTTCGTCCCCTGGAAACCGAGTTAAGTGTGTGGAGCTGACATTGTGAGCTGTGTGTTTCATATGGAATGCTTTTACATCTGTCCATGGTGGTTTGTATTATGAACTGCATGTTCAGAAAAATGGCGGACGGCTGGTTTGCTGAACTTGCTGGTTTTCACCGAATGCAGTTATGTGTGTGTAACTTCTGGTTTTCCAGTGACTGCTATTTCCATCAACGATGAACTGTATTTGTAGTGTTGTGTTGGCACTCTGGCAGCGACATTATGCATGCTGGTTTGGGCATGCTGTTGGTTTGTCGGGACCGCTGTCTGTTCCACTTTTCACATGGAACAATGAGGAGCATTGTGTATGATACTCACTGACATAGGAACGGAGCATTATGGATGACCCTTTGCCGTGGAGTTGGAACCTGTGACTTAGGACTACTAACAATTCCGTATGTATTTATTAATGGTGAGAAATTCAAGGAAGTAAGTAGATTTGAATATCTAGATTCTCTGCTGATGAACGATGGAAATAGGACGACAGAAACAAAAAGATGAACAATCACTGCTATATAAAAACTAAAGCAATTTATAACTATGGATTGGTAAAGATTTAAAAAAAAAATAAATACCTTCCCTTAGATGGAATCTGCCTAATGAAAGCAAACCATACACAAATCCATGCCGAAGTCGGAGACACTGACCTTTGAGGGGCATGACTGGGTGAAACGCACTTCTCCCCGAAAGAGGAATGAAGAACAAGAAAAATAAAAATCAGAATACTGGTAGCATGCACATATCCCTTGGCAACATAGGCTGACACACTTGGAACCAGCTCCACAGCACATCTCCGGCCTTGAATACAAATGTTACGGGAGCGTATGAAAAACTCACTGGGCGGAAAGAAGAACAAAACAGACCTACCCAGCTCAATACTGAAACAGATTGGTTATTAAGACAATAACAATGAGGACAATGAAATATTCTGAACATCTAAAAATGACAGGAAAGTCTAGAAAAGATCATTATGGAGGGAAGCACCGCTGAGAAGGACAAAAGCAAGGGACAGCATGATGGATCCAACATGTGATAGATAATTTGCACATTGATAACAATAATAACACAGCTGGGGCTGCTATTGCGAAGTTTTGCCCTGGGTGATCAGATCAATCTGTCAAGACTTTGTCATTTTACATATTACTTGATGCAAACCAAACATGTCTTAAGTTTGAACTACCAAAACAATACGCCTTCAAAATACATATATGTTTATTGAAACACCCAGCAAATCAACCAGGATAGTTTTTGGTGAAGCGTGTTGGCCATCTCCTCACTGTACCACCAGTGGTATCTGAAATAGCACCATGGGCACGCAAACTGTAGGAATGGAATATCTGTGGCGCGGGCATGAATAATTTCTTCAGTCTGGTGACTCGCCGGTCAGGATTGCTCAACTAATGAAATTAGTACGCCACGTCTCCACAAGTAACTTCCACGGAGCTCACACTCACTCCCATTACAGTAATAAACATCTGTGATCATATTGCTTCATCTTTGGGTGGCGGGGGTAGGCGTGTCCCCTGTCACAGGAGAAGTCAGACATCGCCTTCCCTCCGCTGTCCTACGGGATACCCTTGGGCAAGGTGGAGCACCTGTTTAGTCTTACCCTTGTGTGTTTACGCACATACGTATGTTAATGACAAATCGTACGTAACACAACAAGAGAAGATCGCTCGGGTGCTTGATAGTGGTGAACCACAATGTGCGCCCTACTCCTGCAGTGCCCAGAAGTTGTAGATGTCTCATTATTTATTATTCGCGGAAAGCGCCACCAGCGTCCTGTGTTTAAGCTTTCTCAGTGGGGTTTCCACCACCTACTGAGAATAATTAACTCTGTTAATTATAGCACACAGGGCTTCTGGCGCACTCGCCTACGTTATTAATTAATTAATTTATTATTATTATTATTTATTAATTTATTATTAGTGCCCGGTTATGGGCTTCGTATATCGACATTCCCATGGAATTCTGTTATTCCCTCCGTCCAACGTTTACGTGGTCGGCCTCTTCCTCTGTTTCCATCTGGTCTGTACATCATTGCTTGTTGTGGCATGCTGTTGACTGGTAGCCTACTTGCATGGCCAAACCATTTGACTTGCTGCTTTCTAATAAAATCTAGAGCAGCTTTAACCCCTACTTTAGTCCTGATTTCTTCATTTCTGATCTTATCTCTTCTTGATACGTTGAGTATTCTTCTCAGAAACCTCATTTCTGTTGTTGTGATTTTTCTTTTCTCTTTTTCTGTCATTGTCCAGGTTTTGCATTGGTAGCACAGAGTTGGTAGGAAGATTGTGTTGTAAAGTGCTTTCTTAGTAGTTATTGATACATGTTTGTTCTTTAGTATTGGTGCCATTTGTCCAATGAGTTGATTTGCCCTTATTGCACCTATTTTCGATCTCGTCTTCTGATCTGCCATTTGATGATATTATATTATTATTATTATTTTAAAACGTTTATTTTATGTTGGCGGTGTTGGATCCTGTATTATACGCATGTTTAGGTGTCTGGTGTGTTCAGTACCTTCTGCTCGACGCTTAGAGGAAAGGCGAGACGCACATATAAACAGATTGCTTCTGGTACTATTAGGGTTGGAACTCTTCGCTGGCTTCTGAGGATGGGGACGGAGCGCTTATGGGAATGCCCTGAATGCTGTGATGTCGGTTCCTCAATCAATCAATCAATCAATCAATCAATCAATCAATCAATCAATCAATAGCTTGTTCGTCTATTAACAGGGTACCAGGACCCACGGTGTGACAACCACACCTCCCCACACTTAATTCATTCATATGTTGTCAATTATACTAACCTGTTCAAGCTCACAAGAGAAGTAATTTATAAATAGGAGCCACCCCAGCCACATGTTAATAATCCTGTGAATGAATCTGCCAGGATTCGGATATTAATGTGAAAGGAATTGTTGTCCAAAGAAGGAATGGCCTGGCCTCGAGTTCGTGCTTTCAGCTGACCAATAGGAGTAGTTCTCAGTGACTTCGACTCCAGTTCGCTCTATATCATGCCCTTTCCCCTTATCTGAAACTTTTAATTTGCAAGAATATGTTTCATCAAGTATGTTTTTTTTGTTGTTGTATTTTTTAAATATCCTATTTACAGGACAGATAGTTGTTGGTTATGGTCTCAACATTCGTGACGGTAGGCAGAAGATCTCTTTCACGGGACAATGGCTAGCGTCACCGGCCAGTATGGTCACTGCCCAGGAAGTTTATTATGATTCGCCTAATTACAAATCATGACACAAAAAAGGATTGGGAGATTGAAATTAGCAACATGGAATGTTAGGACGTTAAGCGACGACGGGAAATTAGATAACCTCAAACAAGAAATTGAAGAAGAGAATATTAGTATATTAGGGATGGAAAGGAGCAGAGATTAAGACAGATGAAGATTTTAAGATGGTTTATTCTGGGGTAGAAGAGCATCAAAGAGGGGTAGCAATTATCCTGGATCGGCAAACTTCAAAATCTGTTCAAGGATATTGGGCTGTTTCAGACAGAGTTCTACAAGTTAAATTAATCGGCAGTCCTTTTAACATAAATGTCATTGAAGATAGTATTAATAGTATAGAGGAATTTTATAATAACATAGATTCTGCTTTAAAGAAATGTAAAAATTCAGAAATAACTGTCTTAATAGGTGACTTCAATGCAAAAGTAGGAAATCGAGGTGATAGATACACAGTAGGAAACTATGGTTTGGGAGAGAGAAACGAACAGGGATACAGACTTGTAGAATGGGCAAACGAGCAGAAATGATTGTAGGAAACGCTCGGTATAAACACCCTAGAAGATTATGGACATGGAGGAGTCCTGACAGCAGAATTAGAAACCAGATTGATTAAATTCTGATTAGCAGAAGGTTTTAAAAATGCGTTAACAGGTGCAAAAACAGTTGCCAGTGCTGATTGTTATAGTGACCACAGATTACTTGCAGGTACATTGAGGGTAAAGTCACGTATACAACAGGAAACACTAAATATGATCTGTGTACACTGAGAAATAACAAGGAAATACAAAACAAATTCAACATACAAGTACAGAATAGATTTGATATATTCTCTGATCTGGAGATCCTAATGGCGGAAATAATAAACAGGCCCACCCCTCACATTAAATAGTTACTGTTAGCAGCTGATCATTAAATTAGTTTTATTACAACATACTGTAATTTAGTCAGCTTGATTAAAATTTGATTTGGTATCTTTTTCCAATGTATATATTATTTTTATTTTATATTGGTGTTCATTACTGTCGGTGTGTACAAATATATACGCCTTTACAAGAAGACTTAAATGTAGTTTTGACATTTGAAAAAATTTTTGATTTGTAAATCTTTACAATAAACATTTTACTCATGAAAATGAGACCACCATTAAATAAATCACTGTCATCCAATAATATTTTGGAGCAGTATTTAGCACACCCGGACAACACCCACAATTACGTTAAATCTTATATTTATATTAAAATTTATATTGAGGTCATATACAATTCTAGATTACAAGGAGAAATTTTTTTTTTAAACGGCACCGGTCCCTGGTGCAAAAGGAAAATTTTATGTCGGTCCGCGAAAGTTAAAAGTTTGGGAAGCACTGCCCTATGAGGATATTTATAGACGCGGCTAGAGAAATGAATAGATAGGTATTGATTGTCTTCCATAGAAACTAAAGACAGTAGACAGACTATAAAGATAAAAGGAGACATATTAATATAAGCATAAGTAATTAGTAAGTATGTTGTGTAGTGTGTCTTATTATTTCTATACTTACCTTTGTATTCGACGAGCATTAATCGATATTTGTATATTTATTTCTCAGCGGAATTACGCATTATTTTAGTTTCCGCATATTGATCCCTGCTAATAGAAGACTTGCCCGTCTCCCCGGCCTAAAGATGTTGACGTCTTTCTCCGTAATCCCGTATATTCTCGTGAGTAACGGAACATGCGCGAGAATCGGTAGCGGTTCTCACCGCGTCGGTAACTTACTGGACACGTGAGCCGGCTGATCAGAAAGCAATGGCAAACTACTGAGCGTAATCTTGCCAAGAAATCAACAGCGGTAAAATGCTGGTGTTGACAGCGATGTCCTGTAATAGGATATGCGAAAAAAAAAAAAAAATTAGAAGAGTGTCGGTCTCCCTATCCAAGAGGCTAATGACATTGTTCGTAATCCCGTATATCGACGTGTGGAAAACAGCGGCTGCAAGAATCGGCAGCGGTTCACGCCGCGCTGGTAACTTACGGGGGTATGTAAGCCGGTCGTTCAGAAAGCAATGTCAAACTACTGAACGTAAAAAAAACTTGCCTAGTACTAGTAATAGTGTACTGAGTACATCAACAGCAGCTACATCACTTCCGGTCACGAACATGGAGGATAGGCAATGAAAACGGTAAAGGCCTCTGGGTGTTTATGCTCATGGCTACCGTTGCATTCGCATTTTCCTCATGTTGGATTGGTAGTGTGTGGTTCCGTCGCCATGCTACTGAACTGAGTGCGTAGCGCGACGCTGTGAGCTGTGAATTTCGTGTGAAATGCTTTTAAATCTGCTCGAGGTCGTGGAGCGTGAATTGCATGTTCAGAGAAATGTCGGCTGGCTACGTCCCAGAATTGACCGGTTTTTGTGCCCTATGCAGAAATGTGTGGCTGCTGATCTTCTGGTTGATTGCCGCTTCCTTTGACGACGAACTGTGCTTTCGTGGAGGACTGTTGTATTGGCAGTCTGGCGACTGCAGTGTGTACAGTGAAATGTTTCTGTCCATCTGTTCGAGGTTGTTTTGTTGCGTGAACTACATTTCGGAGACAACTGACTAGAGAACATCTAGAAACGGAATAACAACATCTAGAAATATCGAGACTTTGTAGGCGAACATCTGGTTGGGAAAGCGACTGCCCCTTCCATCAAGGATGAACTGTATGTTTCGTAGAGGACTTTTGTGTGGCATTCTGGCGACGGCATTATGTACAGTGAATTTTTTAAAACATCTGCCCGAGGTTGTTTTGTTGCGTGAACTGCATGCATTTCGGAGGGAAAATGGCGTGGCTGGCTAAAAAAACACATCTAGAAACGGAACAACGACATCTAAAAACATCGATTCTTTGTAGGTGAACATCTGGTTGGGAAAGTGACTGCAGTGTGTACAGTGTGCCTGAGCGGGCCGTTGTTTGTCGTGACTCCTGTCTTTTCCACTTTTAACATGGGGCAGTGGGGAACATTTTATGCGATATTCACTGGCACAGAAACGGAGCATAATGGAGACTACCCTTTGCTGTGATGTTGGAATCGCGAATAGCGACTAGCGATCAAGAGCAGCTGGAAAATGTTAGTGTTGATTGCAACGTCCTGTAAGGGATATGCAACAGAAAAAAAAGAAGAAGAGTCGTGTGTACCACGTAGCTATGTTGATTGATGGTCACGCAGTGAAGGGTCCCGTGCATGGTTCTCAGATCTCGGGGATCTTGAAGGCCTCGAGGCTTAACGAGGCCAACTGTCACATCGCTTAGCCACCTTCTTGTCTTCTCGCGTCCTTCACTGCGTGTGCTGTTCTCTCCCTCTGGGCAATAGATTGGAGCCTGTTGAAAATGCAGCACCTAAACCTGTCCGGGAAGCATTTCTGCATAATCCCAATCAGTTCCTATGTGCTGTGCTGAACCTTGACCTGGCTACATCCTAATATACATCTCTGCAGATAAGTTCCAGTACCAGTCTTGCACACTCTACTCCACTGGTTGATGAGCTTGGAGCAGTGAAGGTGAGCTCGGCAACGCATTCCCCGTGAGGATAGTACGTTGGTGCCGTGTAGGGAGAAACAATCTCTGTACCAGCTTTACTCGGACACGTGTAGGGAGAAACAGCCTCTGCACCAGCTTTACTCGGACACGTGTAGGGAGAAACAGTCTCTGCACCAGCTTTACTCGGACCCGTGTAGGGAGAAACAGTCTCTGCACCAGCTTTACTCTGACAGATGCAAACCATTTTCATGGCCAAACGACCACTGCATTGTTCTTAGAGAAAACTGTTTTTCAGAAGGTTGGCCAACGAAGCAAGTCCCTCAGTGAGGGGATCCATCGCGTTGGGCTGGTCTGGTCTGCTCTTTTGTCTTTACGATGGCCAGCTGAAGACAGCTACCGGGGTAAGCATGCTACTTGAAATGAATCATGTGAAGTTCACACATTGATGTTACACATTGTACTATTCTCTTTGGCACATTGTGTGGTGTTTCTTAGCCTGGTGATCTATGACAAAATTGTTTGGAAATAAAGCCACTGATAAACAAGAGTCCGTGACCTTGGATGGAATCTGTTTAGATGAAGCAAATCTCAGGTAGATGCATGCTGAAGTCGGACACGCTGACCTCTGTGGTGCATAACTAGGTTTGCCGTATTTCCCTCTCTAGGAAGAAGAAATCTTAACGTGGCTGCCATCCTCCGGTATCTAAATTCAGAGAATTTCTAAATAGAATAGCGTCTACCCCTTTAATACAACAGTCCACTATTTTAATAGCAAACATTGGGTGAGCGTGGACAGTTCAACGGCAATAGTACACTACTGAACGTAAAATTGCCCAGTAAACCACAAACAGTCATGCTAAGGTTGATTGCAACGTCCTGTAAAGGGAATTCAGCTGTCTTTAACGTAGGACTTAGTGTTATCTTGTATCATCTTGACTTATTCTTACCCTGTATTAGATACATCGATATCACTTTGATGGGCTATGATTTATAACATCACGAAGAGCAGCCCTGTGTTTATGCCAGCCAGCATTGGCAACACTTATCGATATCAAGCTTATCTTGCTCATCACCGAGTCTGGTCCGCTGAAGATACGGTCAAGTAAACATTGATCGAATCAGTCGTTTCACGTTAAAATCATGGAAGAATTCCCTTTCCAGCTCGGCCCCGTTCACTGTGGACAGCATGGGCACAAGCAGCAGTAGTCGCCCAAAGCGTGTGGAGTTCTGATTGCAAGTCCCACACCCATAGTCACTGTCAGAACGAGGCTGGACTTTTCCCAGAGGTTGTTGAACGCGTAAGGGGATGCTGTTGCTGAAGTTGAGGATGCGGTGTTGTTGCTGCTTCAGCATGTGGTACTGGTGCTGGCTGTAGGTGCAGTAGTGGGCCAGAGCCAGCTGGGCTTGGTCTCGCAGGAGCTCGGCTCTCCTGGGTTCCAGAAGGCGATCTCTGGCTTCTGGCAATGGAGAAATATATGTTTGAATTAGCGTTTGCCACAACAGGGACTTCTGACAGGCTTACCCATTGTCACTGTCAGAACGAGCGGCTGGCCGAGTGGTTAGAATGCCGGATTCTCCTTCGAGAGACCCGGGTTCCAATTCTTGGTAAGGTGTGGAGTTGTTTTATTTTTTCCTGTCGGGGGAGGGGGGGGGGGGGGGGGGGGGGGGGGCAAAAAGAAAACTCTAGCCTGCACAGTTCACGGCGACTGCATTAGCCAGGCGGCCTTAATTCCTCCGGCTCAAGACACCCCCCCCCCCCCTCCTCCCGCCATAAACCGCAAGGTACTATATTGGCAGTAAATAAATGACTATAAATAATATGAATAAACTATTTAACCACTTTACAGAGACAGAATACAAAGAGCATACCTGTTTATGTGGCAACATACGGGTGCGAAATCTGGCTAACCACTTTACAGAGACAGAATACAAAGAGCATACCTGTTTATGTGGCAACATACGGGTGCGAAATCTGGCTATGTAATAAATTATTTTGTTTTTTGGCGCTCGTTCCCTTTGAACTCAAGCGTAGGCTATACACGAGCTACCACTTCTAGCGCACTGAACTGATTTTTGCGTGTGGATTATCATTCCTTATTACCAGTGTACCTCGCAATTAGGCGAACACATCCGACTTCACAGGTACTTGTAATGTACGTCCCCATGTCAAGGACGAGAATTCGACATTTTAGTCCAACCGATCGGTGTAGGTGGAATGTATGATATGAATGAATGTGAGGATATGAATGAGATGCATGAACCAATGACAGCAGAGACATAACACGAACCCCCTTTAGATGAAATTGTATGGGCAATAAAGAACCTGAAGAATGGTAAATCACCTGGATGTGATGAGACACCAGCTGAACTAATTAAAGGGGGAGGAGAAGAAAGCATACCAATCTACAACGCATTATGTAAAATGATATGGAAATATGGTATATGGACAAAAGATTGAAAGAGAACTATTTTCATTCCAATACCAAAAAAGGGCAACTTGATATTATTTACCAACTATAGAACTGTTGATAGAACCTATTCAGCCATGTAAGCAAAATTCTACTAAAAATCATAATGGGAAGACTTCGTAAGAAAATGGAAGAAGAGATTAACGTGGTTCAAGCTGGATTTAGACAAGGAAGAGGAACAGGAGATCACATACTCAACATGCGTTTAATAATAGAGAAGTGTAGAGAATTTAATGTAAACATATTCTTATATTTTGTGGATTATTCAAATGCAATTGACTGTGTACAACATCAGAAACTTTGGGAAATCATGAGGAAAATTGGTCATCTTGTTGGAATAATGACACACTAGGAAGGTAACAAGAGATGGACTAGAGGATAACACATTGGGAAGGTAACAAGAGATGGACTGGAAGAATAGCACATTGGGGAAGTAACAAGAGATGGACTGGAAGAATAGCACATTGGGAAGGTAACAAGAGATGGACTGGAAGAATAGCACATTGGGAAGGTAACAAGAGATGGACTGGAAGGATCACATAGTGGGAAGGTAACAAGAGATGAACTGGAAGAATCATACACACTGGGAAGGTAACACGATATGGACTGGAAGGATCACACATTGGGAAGACAACAATAGATGGACTGGAAGAATTACACATTGGGAAGGTAACAAGAGATGAACTAGAAGGATCACACATTGGGAATGTAACAAGAGATGAACTGGAAGGAACACATTGGGAAGGTAACAAGAGATAGACTGGAAGGAACACATAGTGGGTAGGTAACAAGAGATAGATTGGAAGGAACACATTGGGGAAGGTAACAAGAGATGGACTGGGAGGATCACAAATTGGATAGGTAACAAGAGATGGACTGGAAGAAGCCGTGATGAGTGTATCGTACAGACACAGGATAGACGTGTTGAAGACCCATGACATCCACCTTCCATGTGGAAATAGCACATGATGATGGCGCAGATGATGTTGATAATGACGGTGATAAGAATCAGAAGAAGAAGACAAGTCAAGCTAAGACATACCACATCGAAGCACGGAGATTGTTTCCAAAAATGGCAGTTCTGTAAAATCTGCTTGCGCCGCCTGGCAGACTGTAACAACTCGCTGAAAGTCCTCCCCTACTCCGGAGACAGGCTGGGTTCGAGTCTCACCAGGCTGTGGGAAATAAGAAAGCACGATATTGGTTGGCACTGTTTCTGAAACTACAGCTTACTGGTGTTTGCTCCAACACCCAACACTGAGACATACAACAATGGAGGACAATGGAATGGCGATGCTTCTATCACAACACATGTTCGTTACTAGGGTAACGGGTTGATGTGCTTTGATGTTCAAGCTCTCGTGACAAGTCCCCACAATTTCATAAAACCTCATAAACCACATTTGAAACACACACGCGTGCTCGCGTGCGCGCACACATACACAAATTAGTAAACATCATCATCATGTGCCATGTCGATAAGCATGCGTGGCCTTGTTGGCCATCTCACACAATCACCAGCCTTAATTGAGGTCTGTGTTCTTTGTCCTGGTTATACCACCCGGCCAAGCCATGTCATGTCATATTGTCATATGTGGGTCACAATGTAATACATTGGTAATATATTGGTATTATGATAGTAATATATTGTTAAAGCTTTGACAGTACGTTGGTAGTACATTGGCAGTATGCCGGCTCTGTGGCCAGGGGGTTACCGACGCAGTTCGACATCCCGTATACCGTGTTCGAAACACAGCTGCGTTGTTTTTTTTTAATGACATGGTATGGGAACCAGTCGTTCAGAAAGCAATGGCAAGCTATTGAACGTAACACTTGTTAAGGAATAACGAACAGTCAAACAATTCTGGGATTGACTGCTACGTCCTGTAAAGGATATGCAACTAACTTTTTAACAAATAGGCGGCGCTATGGCGATGGGGTTACGAAAGCAAGTTCGCAATCCCGCATAGCGCGTTCGAGACACAGCTGAGGGCGATTTGGAAGCAGACCATCTTGTACTGGTTTTCATACAATGATATGAGTGCCGGTCATTTAGAAATTAATGGCAGGCTACTGAACATAAACTCGCCAATAAATCACAAACAGCTAAGAAATGCTGAGGTTGACTGCGACTTCCTGTAAATGGATATGCAACTAAGTTGTTACAAGAGATACTGAAAGAATCGTATTTCCAGTGGCAACATACAGGTGCAACACTTGAATATTTCACAATTTATCTGGAAGACACATACACGCCTTTGAATATACATGTTACAGAGGGGTATTGACGATTCATTGGACAGAAAGGATAACAAGAGAGATCCAACAAACACTCAGTTTTGAAAGGAGAAACAAGGTGTTATTAAGACAAACAAAAATGACGAAGCTGAAGTATTTTTGTCTCGTGAAAAGACGTGAATGTGTGGGGAAGATAATTAAGGAGGCAAGTGTATCGGGGAGGAGGAAAATTGGAGGTCCATGATGTAGATGGATTTAAAATATGATAGACAATTTACACATGACAACAACAGACAAGACATGTGAACATGATAGAAACAGACAGGACATGTGAACATGATAGAAACAGACAGGACATGTCAACATGATAGAAACAGACAGGACATGTCAACATGACAACAACAGACAGGACATGTGAACATGATAGAAACAGACAGGACATGTTAACATGATAGAAACAGACAGGACATGTGAACATGATAGAAACAGACAGGACATGTGAACATGACAGCCACAGACAGGACATGTCACCATGACAACAACAGACAGGACATGTGAGCTGGGAGAGACATTTCCGAAGACTTAAGGAACAAAGCTGTGAACGGTACACGCTACTGAATGAAATGTGTCATCTGATTTCTACTTCTTTCCTTTAATTTTACGAGTGTTGATCAATACAATAAAGATATATTTCTCATGCTACAAACATCCTTTCCTCTAGCGAAGATTCGAACTCCCACCTGAAGACATAAAACCAGAATCCCAAACACCCAGATACCAGTTACCCAGCGTATTGTGTTAGTAAAATAGAAGGTTACGTTATTGAATTATGTGTTTTGTAATTAGACGTGATTATAATTATATATTAGCATTATTAGGACGAATGACGTGAGCTAGCATGCGTGTATACTTCATTGCATTAAAGGTAAACAATACAATCACGGGTCTGTTTGGTTACCTTAGATATACTTCCCACCCGCTGTTTGTCAATCATCTTTGGCACATCGATCGGCCAATAAGAGGCGGCAAGAATGAACAGCTCCACCCATCTCATCTCCAGGAGCACCAGCTGATCGTGAGGGTGGAGCATGCGAAACAAGTGATTATATTGAGCCCGGCGGAGCGCCGCTAGCAGTACTTGTTGCATGGTCGACTTGAAGAATTGATCGCAGTCGCCGGAGTCGGGCACATCTATAAATGTACAGGATAATTAGTTAGCGCTTTCTTACCGAGGCATTCTGACACAGGAAGCAAGCACATACTGTTTATTTCCGACAATTTAATGAATTTTGAACGTAGCTAGCTAATACATTTACATGATATTAGATTAAACCTAGTGAACAAGTGCAGAATACGGTTTAGATATATCCAAACAGCGAAGACTATAATAATTAGCAGTGGAAAGGAGAGGTCATTATGAAATACGCCTCGAGGCGGAGATTAAAAGCAAATATTTTAAAATTGACCTGGGATCCCAGGCCAACGCAGCCTGAACTTGGCACCAGAAAATATTGTGAGAAGACAAGTCGGTCGGCGTGATGCTGACCACATCACCCACCGAGAGCCTATAAAATACGGGGGATAGTACTATACACCAGTGACTCATCAAAGCGTGGACAAGGCTTGACCTGTGCTTACATACAAGCGTTCTATAGTAACTAGCTTCAGTCTAGCTGCCCTGTTTGGACAATAAGCACCTTTTTTTTTGTTCGCCTATCCTATGCAGGGCATCGCTGTCAACATCAGCATCTTTCAGCTGATTGTTGATTTCTTGGCAAGATTACGCTCAGTAGTTTGCCATTGCTTTCTGGGCGATCGGCTCACATACCCCGTAAGTTACCGACGCGGAGAGAACTGCTACCGATTCTCGCGCACGTCCCGTTACTCACGAGAGTATACGGGATTACGGAGAAAGTCGTGTAACGCCTAGACCAGGGAGACCGGCTAAATAATAATAATAATAATCACCTGCAAATTAATATTCTATGTGTGGCTGACTCGGACACAGGATTATATTAATCTGAGCCAGGGATGGCCCACAGCTTCGCTTCTGAGGTTGATCGCTGTAGGGGTAAAGGTACAATGGGGTGGGAGGGGGGGGGGGAGAACTTCGGTTCTGTAAGATGATATTCGGTTGTTCTGGCCCGGCACCACATACTACTACTACTACTACTACTACTACTACTACTACTACTACTACTACTACTACTAGCGCTGCTCCTACTACTACTACTACTACTACTACTATTACTACTACTACTACTTCTACTACTACTACTACTACTACTACTACTACTACTACTACTACTACTACTACTACTACTACTACTACTACTACTACTACTACTACTACTACTTCTACTACTACTACTACTACTACTACTACTACTACTACTACTACTACTACTACTACTACTACTACTACTACTACTACTACTACTACTACCAATATTTAGCACAACTTTAGATCAGAATATTACCAGCAATGGAGCTATGGAATTCTAATAGACACATACAGAGAAAACAATATTTTAAAAAAGCAGACACATGCACACAGTGAAAGTGAGAGAGAGAGAGAGAGAGAGAGAGAGAGAGAGAGAGAGAGAGAGAGAGAGAGAGAGAGAGAGAGAGAGAGAGAGAGACAAAGACAGAGACAGAGACAGAGACAGACAGACAGACAGACAGACGGACAGACGGACGGACGGACGGACAAACGGACAGACAAGCAGGCATGCAGGCATTCAGGCAAGCAGGCAGGCAGACAGACAGACAGACAGACAGACAGACAGACAGACAGACAGACAGACAAACAGACAGACAGAGCACTTTAAGTTAAGTGTCACAATTATAAAACCCAACCACAAAAAGAATATTTATATCATGTGTGATTCTGGTTGAACACCCCAGTGTTATGGAGTCCGTGCACAATGTTGACAGTCTCCCTGTGTGATTCTGGCACACACCCCCCTTCCTCCCCCCCCCCCTGTGCACTGTGCTGGACGTCGTCTTGTGTGTGTTATGAAAGAAGACTGGATTACTTAAGAATTCCGCGTGCAATGAAAGTGACCCACAATTAAACCCACACCAAGAACAAGAGTATTGACACGACACAAAGTCATTTCGATCCATCCCGTAAGATCCCACACGGAACAAATCGCTAATGGAAATTTCACTCAGTCTCGGATTCTCGGGGACAGTGACCAACCCGGGCTGGGACAGTCGAGAGTACTCACATGCAGCCAGCTGGAGGTCGTCTGTCTGTGTGTGGGCTTAGTGGCCACGTGACTCTGTATTAGCAAGTCTTAGATGTCTGTCGGGGTCATGGGGTAGGCCAGTTTTGGAGTATTGTATTTAAGATTGGAACCGTCTTAGCGTAAACCGGAGACGAGTACAAATCGTGGTCGTTCTGTATGGCAACCGCGCTAGAACAGTGGCTAGACGCTGGCCTGCCAGACCGCTAGAACAGTGGCTAGACCCGGGTTCAGATTTTAACACTTGACCTGAGATCCCAGGTCGACCCAGCCTAAAATGGGTACCAAGCAATATTTCGAGAAGTAAAGATGGCCGGCACGACATTGATCACATGACCCACCAAGTGCCCAGTGGTCCATAAAATATGGGTCTACCATCATGTGCCCACAATCCTCCGTGGCGAAGGAGTTACGTGCGCGATTCGTAATCCCATATACCCGGGTTCGAAACACAGCGATGCTGCGTTTTTTCGAAAAATATAAAAGTGCCGGTCGTTCAGAAAGCAATGACAAACGACTGAACGTAAAACTTGCCCAGGAATCACGAACAGCCAAAATGCTGGGGTTGACTGCCACGTCCTGTGGATGACATGCAACTACATTTAAACCATATGCCCAATCCGCCTTAAGGCGTACAGATGTGTCCTTGACTTTACTGATCCACATGTTCGCCCGTTGGTTGCCGGGGCTCAATAAGCAAAGAGAAGCAACAATTTAACCGACCATGCATGTCGTACTGCGCTTATTCTTATTTTGAATGCAGTTTACGACCTGAAACAAACCTAGTCTGATTGAGCCAGAGGAGGTCGCGCAATCTCTGATCTTCTCCGCCGGTCGATGAACAAGCAATAATAAATTATAACAAGGTTAAAGTTAGTTCTATATCCTTTACAGGATGTTGCAGTCAACCCCAGCATGTTTTTGCCGTTCGTGATCTCTTGGCAAGTGTAGGTTTAGTAGTTTGCCATTGCTTTCTGAATTATTGGCACCCATACCATTTCGTATAAAACCAACGCAAGGCGGTCTGTGTTTCGAAAGCGTTCTATCACCTTCGTAACCCTTAATAGGGTAATTAAAGGTAAATATTATATACCTGTGATAGATATTACCGTATATTACCTGTGATAAATATTACCGTATATTACCTGTGATAGATATTACCGTATATTACCTGTGATAGATATTACCGTATATTACCTGTGATAGATATTACCGTATATTACCTGTGATAGATATTACCGTATATTACCTGTGATAGATATTACCGTATATTACCTGTGATAGATATTACCGTATATTACCTGTGATAGATATTACCGTATATTACCTGTGATAGATATTACCGTATATTACCTGTGATAGATATTACCGTAGCGGCGTGAAGTTGTCAGTCTTCACATATTCTAGGTGAGGAGCTGGGTTTCCAGCGCATTGTATCACTGTATCACCCCCCCCCCCCTCCTCCCAAGCATGTATACTTGGATATTTCTGAAAGGTACACCGGCGTTGTGGCGAATGCAATAACCGCGTTTGAAACACAGCTGGGGGAGATTTGGAAGCAGACTGTATTGAGTTGGTTTCAGTACAATGGTATGAGTGGCGGTCGTCCAGAAAGCAATGGTAAACTTGCTCAGGAATCACAAACAGCACAAACAATGCTGGAGTTGGTTGCAACGTTCTCTAAAGGATATGCAACTAATTTTAAACGAAAGAGTGCCTATCTATTTCTCCGTGAATTCAGGCCTGCACAATGTGATGATGCTGTTACATCAAGACCATGGCCAGGAAACTCCTTCCGGTCATTGCTTTTAGTGACCGTGATACTGACCGCATCCATATCTACCACGTATGGTCAAGGAAACACGGAATGATCACCATATATCACCAATACGTCACAATGGCATGTACACAGGAACCCCCGCCTTTTGACACCTGACATGCGCCCATGCTCACAAACCGTATCTGACACGGGTATATATACTCACGAGCAGCACCAGGTGAAAGGTCCGAACTCTTCAGAAGATCAGACGTGAAATCGCCAAACAGCATACTGGGAAAACTCCCGGTTGGTTGCCATGGCAACAGGCCTTGTGATCTGGGTTGTACAGGCCTGAAGGCACTCAGACAGGAGCCCCAGGTGAAGTGAGGATTCTCCGGCCCTATAAAAGGCCGAACTTCTATTGATGGAAATGATGTCAGGGATGAGGATGTTGCCACGCTGGACGTGTCTAGGATGATGGCTCGTCTGGCTGCAACATTTTTCTTTGTGCCTTTGTTCTTTCTGGGACCACGTTCCTCCTGCACCGCTGGGAATGATAGTTATAACATTATTGATAATGACAATTTCCTTTATTGACACATACACTTGTCCGTCCATGTGTATCTGTGGGTCTTCGTCATTACATTTGTACATGTATGTCTGTGCAAGTATGTCCGTGCATGTATGTTCGTGCATGTGTGTCTGTGCATATGTCTATGCATGTCTATGTATGTGGAGTATATGTTGCAGCGCTGTGGCAAAGGTGTTGTGAATGTGATTCAGAATCCCGAATACTGCGTTCGAAACTTAGCTACAGGCGATTTGGAAGCAGACCGCCTTGCGCTGATTTTCAAAGACTGGTACGCGCATCAGTCGTTCAGAAAGCAATGGCAAACTGCTGAAAGTAAACGTGCCAAGTAAATCACAAACAGCCAAAGTATTCGTGAATGATACATACAGCAGCGGATAAATACCTAGAGATATTGATTTATTTGGTTGTTTCGGGATTTGAGATTTAACTATTTAAACCTGGAGATATGCTGATATTTGTATTTATAGTTTAGTTTAGTTTAGTTTAGTCGATGAATCAACATCACGGCACACGGGTATAACCCATTTGTGCTCCGCTGTACTCCTAACTCAAGCCTGAGTAAGGAGAATCTCAGCTCAGTGCACGAACTCCGTAGCACCGGCGAGGATCCTGAAATACGTTGGGTAGATTTTTTAACTCGAAATTTTGCTCGGGCTACTCTTTTTCGATTTTCAACTGCCTAGGGATATTTTACGTGCGCAACACGGGCGCCCGATCTCACTACCCAGAGCCCAGGGGAAATTTTGTTACTAGAAGTCCACGTGAAAAAAAAGGTGCCGGCCTTACCGGGGCTTGAGCCCAGGACCTCCATCACTCGAGGCGGATACCATACCTCCAGGCCACTCAACCCCCAGTTTGAATTTATAGCTCTATCAAAGATACCAGGAGCATTTGAATGCGAAGATTTTCGTACAATCAAGAATCCCAAACCAAGCCACTAAGCGCTTATTCAGAATTATCATGAGAAGAATAAGAAAGAAAAGAAAGATGGAAAATGGTGATGAAGAGTATGAATTTGTTTAAAGAAAGGGTACAAAGAATGCAATATACAAGTTACGAACACTAATAGCGATAACAATATAGACACAGAAAGGCATATGTTTGTTGTTTGTGCTTTATCGATTAAACCAAGGCATATGATAGAGTAAAACACGACGACATGATACAAATGTTGGATTATATGAATATTGATGGGAAAGATCTCAGAATAATAACGAATATCTACTGGAAACACGTTGCGGCAATTAAAATGGGAAATAAAGAGGGCAATTATGAACAGATAAAGCTAGGCGTAAAACAAGGTTGTATTTTGTCGCCATCTCTCTCTCTCTCTCTCTCTCTCTCTCTCTCTCTCTCTCTCTCTCTCTCTCTCTCTCTCTCTCTCTCTCTCTCACTAAATAATGAGAAAGATCAAAGAGGCCAGGATTATGAGCTGGATGTTATAATATAAACTATCTACGCTATGCAGATGACATAGTATTGATGGCGAAAATGTAAAAGGTCTACTCATCTTCTTCTTCTTCTTCGTTCATCCGGAGTTTTTTTTTCGGATGTGATTGCGTTGTGCCTGTTTACAGCAGAGATGCGTTCTTGCGCCGTTAGGCCGACACATCCGACTTCTGCGGGCATTTGTTGACCGGGTTAACCTTCCCGGGGGTTTCTTAGGACGTTTGACTCTCACTGTTGTGGTGTTATCTCCCATCCTAGCTGGCCCATATAGAACAGCCAAAGACGTCCTGGTCAGCCCTCAAGGGAAGGCAGGGGCAGACCATGGGCATTCCCCGCCATCCAAGGAGGCTTCCATAATTGCAGAGCCAACACACAGCGCTCTGGTACTGGGCTCACCCAAGGAATCGTCACGTCCTGCACATGGCTGCTTAGCCTCACTTCCGTATATTGGGCCTTCCGTTCACCATAGGCTGTTCTTCCGGAAACCAGAAGAATGCAGTATGCAGATGACATCCACACAGTGAGCTTTCGATTCGGACTTTCCACGCAATGGATTTGCTATCCGAGCAATATTCCATTTCGTGCCACAAGGACACTTTTTCCACCTTTTTTGAAGCCCACACAGTGAGCTTTTGATTCGGACTTTCCACGTAATGGATTTGCTATCCAAGCAATATTCCATTTCGTGCCACTAGGACACTTTTTCCACCTTTTATGAAGCTCACACAGTGAGCTTTTGATTTGGACTTTCCATGTAATGGATTTGCTATCCAAGCAATATTCCATTTCATGCCTCTGGGAGGCTTTTGTAATCGACATACCTGTGGTATGAGGTGTGGCAGTCTGAATACTTCTTCATACACCTTTAAATGTCAACCTGTATGTAGTTAAAGTAAGCTGCTGTCAACTTGAGCTTGTTGATATCTCCATAGAGCTTGTCCTCAAATGAAGCAGGTGTGTGCCAAAATATCTTTCTCTGTTCTGCATATATTGGGCAATCCTGCAGCAAATGTTTTGCTGTCATTTTTCCAGTTCGACAATTACATTCATCGGTATCTCCTATCTTTAGTTTATTGAACAAGTGGTATTTCAGCCTGTTATGTCCTGTGCGGAGTCTGAAGATTGCTACTTGTTCTCTTCGGTCGAGTTTGTAATATGCATCATCCTTCTGGTGGCCTGGATGCTCTGATTCCCATTTGGTTCTATAGGTGCTTTTTATCAACCTCTTTGCCTCATTGTAGGTTATGTCTATGTCAGGCTGTGGTAGTCGTCCGCCCTCTTTTGCCAGTCTGTCAGCCTCTTCATTTCCAGGTATACTGCAATGTGATGGGATCCACTGTATTACAACTTTTTTGGATTTCTGGCATAGACCATGGAGTGCTGCTCTTAGGTCAGCTATTTCTGTGCTGTTATTGCTCTTCAGTATTGAGACAGCTGACTTTGCATCTGTGAAGATAGCTATTTGCTTCTCTTTATTTTCCTCCATCAAGAGCATTTCTGCTGCAGTTTTCAGAGCCTCTACCTCCGCTTTGAAGTTACTTGAAAACTTTCCAGTTGCCACTGAATGTGTTTTTTTCACTCCATTTTTTAAATTTAGGAGAATTCCTCCTCCTCCATTCTCTATTGAATTTTTGGCTGATCCATCTGTATATGCATGGGTCCAATTGCTGCTTGGGTAATGTTCTTTTATGTAGTTTAGGGTTATTTCTCTTCTTTCGGTTTCATGCTGAGTGTTCTTTTTCTCAATACCAGGAATGTTTTCTATCATCTCAGGCAGTTGCTGCTGTCTCCAAGCTGGGAACTTGTCTGCATTGTAAATGGGTTTGACTGTTGATATGTTAAGTATGGGATCTGCCCTAATCTTTCGTTTTGCAGTTTCTACAAAGTTGCTACGCTTCAGTCTTCCCTTTCCAAAACCACTAAACCTTTTATACATAGGGTGGTCTGTCAATCTTCTAAATTTTTCAGCTTGTTGCTGGGCTCTGCTATCTCTTCTATCCTGCATTGGTTGTAAACAAGTGATCTTTTCGAGTTCATTAATAGGCGTTGTCTTCAGGCTTCCAGTTATGATTCGCATTCCTTGATTTTGGACTTGGATCACTGAATTGTTATATAGAACCTGTCTTGCTGTATGGCAGTGAATCATGGAAGGTGAATGAACAAATTAGGAAATGCATGGAACCAACGGAGATGTGGTTGATGAGGCGAATATTGCAAATACTGCCAGATTAACTATCAACGATGGTCTGGAAGAGGCTAATGAGACTAGAACATTATATGCAACAATAAGAAAGAGACAAACAGCATCCGTTGGTCACGAATCACATGTCGTGAAGCGAGGCATTAGAGAATATCGTGATAACTTGAAATATCAGTGGGTAAAGACTCAGAGGCAGACCAAGAGAAATAATGCTGGATGGACTGAGACAGTTAGCATGAAGGAATATCATGAACAGAGTTGATCCAGAACACAGTGGACCGAGAACTGTGGAAAGACACGAATGCCAACGCCAGCAGGCAAGGCGCATGATGATGATAATGATACCTTTAGCAGGATGTTGCGATCAAGCCCAGGTTGATGTCCAAGGCAAACTGTTGGGATCGCTACGACAATGTGGTTTTCAACCATCGCCATGTCTCTCCGTAATGTATAACTCAAGTACTGACAATACACACCCCGCTGGTCCTTGCCCTCGGAGAGTGGAAGGAGAGCTCCGCACCAAAGTTCCGTTGGAGAGAGCACTTCGGTACCGGTGGGGTGGGGAGGGCAGTCTCTACAACAGCGTGACCCAGGCAGACTGAAGCTAACTTGGGGCTCGGGCAACCTGAACGTTAGTTCAACAGATATAAATTTGGTCGTCCAGAGGCCTCACAACCAACCACCCAGCTAACCAACCACCCAGGTAACAAGCCAACCAGGCAATCAACCAACCAGGTAACCAACCAACCAGGCAAGCAACCACCAGACAAAAATCTAATCAGGCAACCAACCTCCAGACAACCAACCACCCAGATAACCAACCAACCTGGCAACCACCCACACAGGTAATTAACCAATTAGGCAACCAACTAATCAGGCAATAAATCAACCAGGTAACCAACCAACCAGACAACCAACCACCCAGGTAATCAATCAACCAGGTAACAAACCAACCAACACGGCAACCAACCATCCAAGCATTCAGCCAACCAGGCAACTAACGACCCAGGTAACCAACCACCCAGGTAACCAAACAACCAGGCAACCAACCACTACGGTAACCAACCAAAAAGGCAACCAACCATCCAGGCAATCAATAAACCAGGTAACCAACCAGGCATGCAACCACCCAGGTAACCAACCAACCAGGCAACCAACCATCCAAGCAATCAATCAACCAGGTAACCAATCAACCAGGCAACCAACCATCCAGGTAACCAACCAACAAGGCAACCAACCACCCAGGCAATCAATCCATCAATCAGGTAACCAACCAACCAGGCAACCAATCACCCAGGTGACCAACAAACCAGGCAACCAACCATCCAGGTAACCAACCAACCAGGTAATCAACAAACCAGGCAACCAACCACCCAGTAACCAATCAACCAGGCAACCAACCATCCAGGGAATTAATCAACCAGGTAACCAAACAACCAGGCAACCAAAATTAATCAACCAGGTAATCAAACAACCAGGCAACCAATCACCCAGGTAACCAACCATGCAACCAATCACCCAGGTAACCAACCAACCAGGCAACCAACCAACTAGGTAACCAACCAACCAAGCAAACAACTACCCATGTAACCAACCAACTAGACAACCAACCACCAGGTAACCAACCAACCAGGCAACTAACCGCCCAGGTAATCAATCAGCCAGGTAACAAACCAACCAGGTAACCAACCATCCAGGCAAAAAATTAACCAGGCAACTAACTAACCAGGCAACCAACCAATCAGGCAACCAACACCCAGGCAACCAACCACCCAGGTAACCAACCACCCAGGTAACTAACCAACCACCCAGGCAACCAACCACCCAGGTAACCAACCACCCAGGCAACTAACCAACCACCCAGGTAACTAACCAACCACCCAGGAAACCAACCACCCAGGCAACCAACCACCCAGGCAACCAACCACCCAGGCAACCAACCACCCAGGCAACCAACCACCCAGGTAACTAACCAACCACCCAGGTAACTAACCAACCACCCAGGCAACCAACCATCCAGGTAACCAACCACCCAGGCAACTAACCAACCACCCAGATAACTAACCAACCAGATAACTAACCAACCACCCAGACAACCAACCACCCAGGAAACCAACCACCCAGGAAACCAACCACCCAGGCAACCAAACACCCAGACAACCAACTACCCAGGCAACCAACTAACCAGGCAACCAACTAATTAGGCAACCAACCACCCAGGCAACCAACCATCCAGGCAACCAACCACACAGGTAACCGACCTTCAAGGCCACCAACCAACCAACCAACCAAACAACCAACCAACCAGCCAACCAACCAACCAATCAATCAACAAATCAACTAACCAACCAGCCGGCCCGAGAACAAATAGTAGCAAGACAATAGTTTCTAACACTTCATACTGGCAAAGTATACAACTTCCTTGCCATGACTTTTCATGTCTTTACTGAGGAGTGCGCCCGTTCCAGCATGCACCTCTGCATGGCAGTCGTCGATTTGTTCCACATCGCCATGTATTTGTGTAAAGTTGTCCTAACACTTTTGCCAGGAAGACGTCCTTACGGCCTACAATCTTCGATTTACAATTGGCCTAGGTTTTTTATTTATTTATTTATTTATTTTAAAAATCTATCGAAGCTTGTACGGGGTCTCATCTTTCGCCTTTATTCAAGAAGACAAGGTGTCCGATGTCATTACTCAAGAGTTCAAGGGAACGTGCGATATCATTAGATGACTATGGTTTTAACGACAAATGCCCCGACCTAATCTGGGACCAACCCATTAACTACTACAGGGAGGGGGGTCACTGAAACCACAAGTTCCCCTTCACCACAAGTTGAAAAGAAAAACAATAATTATTGATCAGACTTCACCAGTGGCTCGCAGAAATATAAAATTCCCCAAAATTCTGCTGCCTCGAATTCGTTATAAATTGGAGGGAGAAAAATTGCGTAAACGCATGAACAATTACGATCCATAAATGAAATAAAGAAATTCAGGGATTGCCAAAGTTGTCACGTTTGACAATGCTCACTCCTGTGGAAATGAGAGCAGTCTGCTTTGGTCTGCCATAGCCAGCATGAACTGACTCGTCTAAAGTGTGATAACTGGCTGTCCCTGGTCTTCCACGTGTCACCGAGACAGACTCTGGCAAACGGAACTCGATTTACTGCACAAACGTGACACGGTGAGTTTCAAATGTTCAACTTGTCAAATGTGTGGATGAATGAAACATTGCTCTAATGCAATCACCCAGGCCTGTCATTTTCGTAGTGCATGGTGCGTATTTTCCACTGTAATTATTCTTTTCAGACGAAACCAGAAGACAGGAAATCAGGTCGTTTTCTGCCCAGTCATGAGAAGTAAATACACAGGTCATTAGTTAGTCATTAGTCGCGGTTCCAACATCACAGCAACGGTTCGTCCCCATTATGCTCAGTTCCCGTGCTAGTGAATATCACATAAAATGTTTCCTAATGCCCCATGTGAAAAGTGGGAAAGACAGGAGTCTCGACAAACAACAGCCCGCTCCGGCACACTGCAAAATGCCACCGCCAGAATGTCACCACAAAAGTCCTCTACGAACAGTACAGTTCACCCCTGATGGAATTGGCAGTCACTTTCCCAACCAGATGTTCACCTGCAAAGTCTCGATGTCTCTAGATATTGTTGTTCCGTTTCTAGATGTTTTCTAGCCACCACGCCATTTTTCTCCGATACAAAACAACCTCGAACAGATGTAAAGAAACACTTCACTGTACATAATGCCGTCGCCAGAATGCCAACACAAAAGTCCTCCTCGAAACCACAGTTCATCATCGATGGAAACGGCAGTCACTAGCAAAACCAGCAGCCACACATTTCTGCATAAGGCAAGAAAACCGGTAGCTTCTGCTGCGACACGACAGCCGCCATATTTGCAGATATTTCTGGATGTTGTTGTTTCGTTTCTAGATGTTGTCTAGCCAGCTACGCCATTTTGAGCATGCAGATCACACCGCAACACCTCGAACAGATGTAAAAAAAAAACATTTCACTGTACATAATGCCGTCTCCAGAATGCCAAAACAACAGTCCTCCACGAAAGCACGGTTCATCGTCAAAAGAAGTGGCAGTCAACCAGAAGACCAGCCGCCACACATTTCTGCATAAGGCACAAATACCGGTCAATTCTGGGACATGCCCTCCGCCATTGCTCTGAACATGCAGATCACGCTCCACAACCTCGGGCAGATTTAAAAGCATTTCACACGAAATTCACAGCTCACAGCGTCGCGCCACGCACTCAACTCAGTAGCAGGGCGACGGAACCGTAAACTACCAGTCCAACATGAGGAAAATGCGAATGCAACGGTGCCACAAGCATAAACACACAGAGGCCTTCACCGTTACACTGCCTATTCGCCATGCCGTGACCGGTGCTGTATAATATAATACTAAATATAAATACATAGGTATTGATTGGCACTCAGCAACGAGATTTCACTTCCATGTTAGTGATGTACTAGCGGTCCCATGTATTTGTGTGTTTATTATTAGGCCTTAGCTGGTTTATATAAATGCCCGTAAAGCACATATTACAGAAAGCTACACTTTTACGCGCCTTAATACGTATTTCGCAAATGGTGTCAGCCCCATATTTATACAGACCAACTGTCATCCCCGGGCTGATGACTTGACCCACACGCTGGCCACCGGCACGCCCCAAGACACACCCAGGTACCCAGTGTAGGCTGCATCCACCTGGGAGGTCATGACAACGTTAAAAATCAGCTTCGATGTGCATTCGAAACCATGCCACCCGGATCGGTAGTCAAGCCTGATAATTACGCTACCTCGGCCCCCCAACCTCGGCCCTCTACCTTGGCCCCACCACCTCGGCCACCTACTGTCAACGTAAGTAAAGTAAAGGCCTCAGTGAGCATTGTGCATAAGGTGCCCGACCCACATTTGTATATAGCCCTATGGGCACTCGGTTGTTGATATAGTCAGTAGTACACCGACCGCCTGTACTGCCCAATACATATACAGGTACTCATGTTAGTCTGGGTCGAGCTGTGAGCCTAGGTCCATTTTAAAAGCTCAAATCCGCCCCGATGCTGCAAGAACCCACTATCATCGGGCCGGTAGGCATGCGTCTAGCTACTGTGCTACCGCGGCTGGCAACTGCCAGACTAGCTAGTAGTGGCTGCTGTTGACGTGTGTTGTTTATGTGCCCCGACTTACCGTTTCTGTTCATGTTAACTGCAAAACATTTCTGTAGCCGACAGTGAGGGCACCAGTTCCTCCTGGCTTTGTCGATGAGGCAGCTGCCTTTACCTGGAGACAGAACACATCATTACATTAACCGTTTTCTGAAATACCGGATAGAGAGATAGAATTACTCAATAATTGCATTCATATTTATGTGAACTGCGTTGGTAAACGACGGTCAAATATATAGTGCAACACAGAACCACACACATACACACACATACACACACACACTGAAACACGGACAGTCTGTACAAATTTGCCATCAACAGAACAGAATACAACACTATTACTACGAATACTACTACAACCATCTATCACTAACACTACTACAATCATCACCACTACTACCAACATCATAACTATTACTATAACCGCCGCCACCACCACCATTACTTTTACTACTATTCATTCTACAAACACCACTGATATTACTACCACCCCCATCCTCACCACCACCAACACCACTACTATTACTAGTACTACAAAAATTACTACTACTACAACTGCTGCTACTACTACCACTACTGCTACTGCTACTCCTACAACTGCATCTACTACTACTGCTACAACTACTACAATTACCACCACCGCCACCATCGCTACCTCTATTATTATTATTACTTCCTTACGATAAATGGTGAACGGTCCCTATTCAATACCATCTAGGCCAGTGGTTCTCAACCTTTTTTGGCCCGTGCCCCCCTTCACCATATTTTCAGAACGTCATTCCACCCCCTTCCTAATAAAAATTTGGCCCGTGACCCCCCCCCCCCCCCCCCCCCCCCCTTTTCACCGTATTTTCAGAACTTCATTCCCCCCTTTCATATTTCCTATCTAAAAATCCCCCACCCCTACACAGTATACGTAAAAATGGAAGGTAAATTTAATAGCATATACTAAAACAAGTCTAGACATCCACATAAAACATGATTTGTGGGCCTACTTACATTATAAAATGAATTTTAGAAGATTGAGACGTACATAACTGTACTGTAAAGTATGAAGGGAAAAACAATATCAAGTATTCTGTTCTTGTATTAACGCGATCTTGAAATGGTCTTCATCCCCCCCACCCGCTGGAAACCCTAAAATTTCCCCCCCCCCCCTTGGGGGGGAATTCCCCACCGGTTGAGAACCACTGCTCTAGGCAATGAGATAGGTGGCTGAGCTATTTATTTGTTGACTAGTCAACATTCCATGGGTGATGGTGATGAGTCTCACACTGATCACAAGCCATTCTCTCTGAGCCACTGTATGAAGGTTCAACATACAGAGAGACATTCTCTCTGAGCCACTGTATGAAGGTTCAACATACAGAGAGACATTCTCTCTGAGCCACTGCATGAAGGTTCAACATACAGAGAGACATTCTCTCTGAGCCACTGTATGAAGGTTCAACATACAGAGACATTCTCTCTGAGCCATTGCATGAAGGTTCAACATACAGAGACATGAAGTGTACAGTTCTCCGTGAGGGCAAACTAGCAGGGGCAATCAAAATAAGAACAGGAGTGCGACAGGGATGCTCTTTATCGCCTGTTTTATTCTTACTGATCATAGACTGGGTTATGAAATAAAACAATAAGCACCGCCACAAATGCATTTCCGTGGATTCCTCGGACCAAGCAGCTCGTCGATCTGGGTGGGCGTCGCTATTTCCCTTCTGTCTCACACACGAAATCAAAGGCAAGATTCACTAATCATATTAGATTGGAGATCACAACCATTAGGTATAAAATTGATTTGAGAAATGACAAAGATAGTGAGAATAAAACCGTGCAAATGATAACCCGATCTTCCTTGGAGAAACCTCACTTCAAGAGATGGGATCATCATCCCATGGTATCATCACCCTATGGTATCATCACCTTATGGAAACACCACCCTATTTAGGTAGAAATGTAAATAAAGATATGGAACAGGCACAGGTACTACAATAAGAATACAAACGATAGAAGGAGCTTTTAATACTAGGAAATGTATGAGAGTCAACAGAAATTAAACTTAGCTCAACATTTGGAATATTTACGAGGGTAAGATAATAATTAAGTCACAAATGGTTGTAGAAAAATAACTAACTATGATAACAACTTGAAACCAGTTTATTTTAATACATACATTGTCCCTTTATTTCTCAGCATAATTTTCACCATCATTGATGCATTTACTCCATCGTTTTATCAGTTCTCCAATACCGGCCGCATAGAACTACGTGCTTTGTTTTCATTTACCGGCTATCCCACAGAACTGTGCGACTTACTTATTGACTCGCTCTCGTAACTTTATCTACCCAGCTATACACTGCTTTACGGTAAATCGCTAGGGGCTAAGTCACTGAAAACGCACCTTGGCGGGAGACATTTCGCGAGTGACGCCGAAGTTGAATGTGAAGTGAAAACGTAGTTATGGGTGAAGGAAGAACTCTATGAAGGCGGGTCGACCCTTCGGTCATGCGATCATAGCGAAATCCCACCTGCCAAGAGAATTGAACCCAAGAACTCAGGCCAGCAGCCGAATACGGCAACACTAAGGTGCAGTGACTTCATAATATTATTATATTTTTATTATTAATTACTAATAAATATTATCATTTCATTTGTAAATCAATATTTTAACAGACATAAGCTTGGAAAATTGGAAATAATGATAATTTTTTTTTTTTTAAACAACCATTGTAATAAAATTACTCCCCCGATGTGTCTCCACCTTGCCGCGGTGGGGGAGCTTGTGTGTCCTTCTGACCCCATGTGCTTGCCGATGGATGAAAACTACATATCGGACAGCTTATGGGATAGGGGCCAGACTAAGAGAGACATAACCCGCTGCTCTGCGGGTTAGACTGAGGTAAGGATAACAGTCAGAAGTTTAAATCAGGCGCACGAAGGCAGAAGTTCTTGGTCCGGACAAAACACTTAAGGCTCCCTGTCGAGGGCTGTGGCTGAACGCCTCTAAGCCACAAACCCTCGGATCTGAGAGCCGGGCCAATACCCTCCTACCGAAAAATAGAGGCGTGATACTGAGCAAGCTACATGCTCAGGTCTGATACAAGTTCGAAGGCTCTCAGCTGGGGGATATGAGAGATCCCCGGATGAGAGGGACAGGCCGTTTCTCGTTCACTGCTGCACGAAGGTAAGGTGCTGAGCCGGTAGCACATGTAGCCTACCTTGTGAGCGAGTACAAAAAGTCAGAAAAGTGCCCCAGTCGAAGGAAATGGTTACGAAAACTGTCTGTATCTAACTCATAGAGAGTGTAGACAAAAGTGGAACAACGTCTCAATGACGCGAAATGGAACGCACGGCGAGCGAACCTATTGCGTTGTCCGAAGTCAAAAATAAAAGCTTACCGAGTGGATGTCGCTCGCAGTCTGACCGCTCCTGGTGTGTGCTTGAGCGATCAGTGGCAAGCGAGACTCCCAACACATGGAAGTGAGGAACTAAAGCAGCCATGAGCAGGACATGGCAACTCCTCGGGTGTGCCCAGTCTCAGAGCAACATGTGCCGGCTCTGCAACTATGGAAGCCTCCTTGGATAGCGAGGGAATGCCCCTGCCTTCCCTTGAGGGCCGACCGCGATGTCGTTGATCGACATCACAACAGTCTAACGTGCCTCGAAACCAGAGGAAGGCTAACCTCATTAAAAAAAATGCCCGCCGGAAGTCGGAAGTGTCGTCCTACGGGTGGCAAACTAAAAATTGACACTACGCAATTACGTCCGAGCGAAATGTCTCGTCCGAATGTCTCTCGTGCTAGGAACAGCTCTGACTACCTAGTTTCCGAATGCAGCTCTTGTTTGGAACAGCTCTGACTAGGTAGTTTTCCGAATGTCTGTCGTGCCTGGAAAAGCTCTCACGGGCGCAACGGCAAGCACATGTCCGAAAACTCGCTGAGTGGATACCGTCTGCAAACTTGTCTGGTTTGTGCAGGAATGGCCCGGGGCAAACGAAATGACCAATATATTGAAGTGAGGATTTAAAGCAGCCATGAGCAGGACGTGACGATTTCCCTCGGTGAGCCCAGAATCAGGGCGCTATGTGTCGGCCCTGCAACTATGGAAGCAACCTTGGATGGCGGAAAATGCTATGGACTGTCCCTGCCTTCCTTTGAGGGATGACCGTTGTCTTCGACCGTTCAACCTTGGCCAGCTGGGCTGTAGATGGCACCACAAAAGTGAGAGTCTCCCAGGAATGCTACCTGGTCAAAAAAGCACGCTGCAGCCGGATGTGTTGGCCTACGGGTTTCGGCCCAAGGGCGCATAACTGACACACCGCAATCACATCTGAAAAAACACTCCGGATGAACGCAAAGAAGAAGAAGTAATAAAATTAAATGTAACAGAATGCACTATACAAAATGCATTGTAACAAACTGAACTGTAAAAATTCATTGTAATATGTCGTTACAACAAAA
This sequence comes from Cepaea nemoralis, assembly GCA_014155875.1. Taxonomy (NCBI): domain Eukaryota; kingdom Metazoa; phylum Mollusca; class Gastropoda; order Stylommatophora; family Helicidae; genus Cepaea; species Cepaea nemoralis. Next base: position 100,567 of record JACEFZ010025542.1, read on the forward strand.
TACATTGTAACAAAATGTATTGTAACAGAATGCACAATGCTTTATGACAAATTCCATTGTAAACAAATGCATTGTAAAAATGTATTTCAACAACATACAAATTGCTTTGTAACAACATACACTGTTACAAAATCAGTCCACTCAAGAGTTTGTAACTGAGTTTGCAACTAAATATGCTGACAGAAGATTCTAGGAAACACGCATCAATAGAACCTGCTCTTTTTGTGAGAAACAGAATGTATTTTCTGACCATGTTTAAACAATATAAACAGCAGCTGTATACAAAACAGTTACAGGGAACAGGATTTTGCGGCGGAAAGATTCTCATCAGCAGACATGAGAACATTTTGGCTATGAGATAATGATATGTTACAATGGGGGATGTGGATGATACGATGCATAATCATTGGCAATAACAAGCAGAAGCGTCTGAAAAGAGATTAAATATGCTTATAGTAAAACAATATTCTCAAAATGTTTGAGCGTTGTGTTTTCATTCGTTCATTTGAACTCAAGCGTTGTCCGTACAAGTGCTAACTACTTCTAGAGCCCTGGACTGATGTTTGTGTGTGGAGTAGCTGGGTCTGTTATCAATGTCCACTGATACTCCGAGGTACTTGCAATTTACATTCCCAAGTCAAGGACGAGAAGTCAACATGTGAGTCGAACTGACCGGTGTAGGAGTTGAACCCGCTACCTTGGCATCAGCACACTGGGTGTTTAAAAATCAGCGCTCGAATCCATTCAGCCATGCTGACCTCCTAAATGTATGAGAATGAGAACACACCCCCCCCCCCCCCCCCTCCTAAACACAATCGACCGGCTACAGCAAAGTAATGATTACAGTAAGTTATAAGGTATATGTGTATGTCTGAGAGAGAGAGAGAGAGAGAGAGAGAGAGAGAGAGAGAGAGAGAGAGAGAGAGAGAGAGAGAGAGAGAAAGAGAGAGAGTGAGAGAGAGAGAGAGAGAGATACATATGCTTTACAGATGGCTGGCCGAGTGGCTAGAATACCGGATTCTCCTTCGGGAGACCCGGGTTCGAATCTCGGTAAGGTGTGGAGTTTCTTTCTGCCAGGAGCAAAAAGAAAACTCTAACCTGCACAGTTTGCGGCGACTGCACTAGCCATGCGACCTTAATTCCTCAGACTCAAGACACACCCCCCCCCCCCCCGACCATACACCGAAAGGTACTATATTGGCAGTAAATGACAGACAGCTATCTAAGCCCTTGCCCAGGCGCCCCATGCTATAAGCAACGATGCCGTAACACGGGCACATCACCGAGAAACTTTGTCTTTTCATAACTGATTCAGTGTCGAGGGATAATTTCTCGCCTAACGTAACCTCCCATTCGGACAGAAGGACGATATATCGCCATACTAGGGTCATCGTATTATTTTGTTGGTTTTGTTTCGTGGTATCTTCCGCAATTTCAACTGCTCATTTATATTATAATGCTTGTTCATTTGATTGTGCACCGTGTTTGGTGCAAACCTACTTGTTTGTTTGCCCTGAATCAATTAACTTCTATTCTGATATCTTTGGATTTCTACAGAGTGCTTGGCTGCAATAGCTTCCCTTATACCTTACTGAATACCGTTGTTGTTTTGTTGTTGTTTGTCCATCAAGAATGATGATGACCATTCATTTCATCCAGTCGGGTTGAAGGTATGGAGCCGTGGGTTCTAAGATGGCTGATAAGGCCTTGTTTGGCTCGAAATGTTCTTTGACAATGTGGGCAAAAAATGCTTGACGTTTCTGGAGGAGGATTTCCTGCAGTGGTTTTTCTGTCCTGCCTTTTCTTCACAGCTCTTGCAGTCCCGGTTGCCTCACATATGACTGCACTCTTGCGTAATGATGCATGCCACGAATTTTGGTCTCTGGCTGCAGCCTCCCATGTGTCATGATGAATTCCAAAAGCATTCAGTGAGATTTTCAGAGTGTCTTTAAAGCGTTTCCTCTGGCCACGTTGGTAGCGTTTACCACAACGCAGTTCGCTGTAAAAAATTCGTTTAGGGAGCCTGTGATCTGGCATGCGAGTCAAGTGACCAGCCCAGTGAATCTGATTCTTCATCAGTAGAGTGTGGATACTGGGCATGGATGCTCTTTCTAGGACTTCAGTGTCTGGAATCTTGTCTTGCCATTTAATCTTCAGTAGCTTCCTTAGGCAGACTGTGTGGAAGTGGTTTAATTTCCTAGCGTGTCGTTGATAAACAGTCCAGGTTTCACAAGCATATAGCAGCAGGGGCGTCATTAGGGGGGTGCGGGGGTGCGGGCCGCACCGGGTGACACCATCAAGGGGTGACACCAAAATAAAAAAATTGCAAATTTGACAAAGCAGACATAGCAAAATAACAGAAATTTAACTTTGTCCGAGTTTGTCGAAGTTCTTTATTTATGTTTTACCTGAAGTATTGAAGTTATATTGTTCAATTTGTTTTCTTTCTTATGTCCTTATTAACTTTTTGACTTATTTTACAAACATTACTATATGCGATTATATATGGTACAGGAACATTCGGAAGAAGACCATGGTGAAAGTCTAGAGGGGTGACACCAAGAGTTTACCGCACTGGGTGACACCAACCCCAGTGACGCCACTGTATAGCAGTGTGGATAATACAACTGCTTTGTAGACTTTTAGCTTTGTTTGCAGGCTTATTCCATTTCTGTCCCATACATTCTTGTACAGTCTGCCAAAGGCCGCACTGGCCTTGGAGATTCTTGCATTCACTTCGTCATCAATTGTGGCAGCTTGTGACACAGTGCTGCCAAGATAGGTGAATTTGTCCACAACACTTAGTGAATCCCGTTAACACAACATCATAGACAAAACACCAGCAATGAACTCACCAATACAAGAATATGTAATATTCTTTCTAATGCTTCTCTTGAAGAAACAGGAACAGCCGTCACAGCAGAACACGCCGTAATGCTTGCCGTAGCTTTTATCTCCACACACCTCACACGCTACAGGCACGGGCAGGGTGCGACCTGGATGTGGTGGGAGAGACTTGAGGATATCATTGGTTGTCAGTAACACAGACACAACGTCATGATTGACATTTCTCTATGCTTACATACAGATCTTAACACTTGAAGAAATATTGTACACTCACATACAGATTTAACAAGTGAAGAAACGATACACTTACATACAGATGTCATCACGTAAAGAAATAATGTATGCTTACATACAGATTTTAACACGTGAAGATACACTGTTCAGTTAACATACATATGGTTTTACGTGAAGAAACACTGTACACTTATATACAGATGTCAATAAGTGAAGAAACTATACACTTACATACAGATGTTAACACGTGAAGAAAGTGTACACTTACGTACATATGTTACCAAGTGAAGAAACACTGTACACTTACATACAGATGTTAACACATGAAGAAACACTGTACACTTACATACACATGTTTTCATTGGCACCTTTCCGTCTTGACAGACGATAGTTTGGTACATTGTGCTTCAAAAAGGCTTAATAACTACGATCCATGGCGGTGACGAGAGTGGCTGGTAAGGCCAATTCTTGCTGCAAATGTCTGCCCACAGTAGGTGCACGTGAAAACATGGTCATTTCCACCATTTTGCACCATCTTACGTCTCTCACGCTCTGTGTGTGCTTTATCTGCAATCATTTTCTCCTTTGTCTTTATTCCATTTCTGATAGTTGCCCTCCATGCAATACGTTCAGCGGCGACATGCTCCCAATGTGCATTATCAATGCCTGTATCAATCATGTCCCGCTTACACACATCTTTGTATCATAGTAGAGGCCGACCCTGAGATCTCCTACCCATCTGTAATTCACCAAAAAAGATGTCCTTTGGTATTCTACCATCATCCATCCTCCTAACGTGTCCTATCCATCTAAGTCTACGAAGACTGAGCATGGAATACACCGTCACACAACCTGATCTTTCCAATACTTCAGTATTTGTGATTTTGTCTTGCCACCAAGTATTCTTCGCAGACACCGCATATGAAAGCTGTTTAAACGTTTCTCTTGGCGTGAGTAAGTTGTCAAGGTTTCACTGCCATAAAGAAGAGTACTAAGGACACAGGCTTGGTAGACGAGGACTTTTGTTTTGGCAGTAAGCTTCCTATTCTCCCAGACTCTTTTTGCTAACATGTTCATTGTTGTTGCTGCCTTGCCAATCCTGATCTTGATTTCCTGATCGAGGGATAATTTGCTATTTACCTCTGATCCTAGATATGTAAAATGGTCTACTATCTCCAGTTCGGCGTCGTCTATAAAGATTGATGGTACACCATGTGCATCTTGGGACATAATCTGTGTCTTCTTTTTGTTAATTGTTAAACCAAATTAAGAACAAGCATTGGAGAATGCAGATAGTAGATGTTGTAATTCTTCCTCAGAGTGGGTCGTAATCGCAGCATCATCCGCAAAAAGCAACTCTCTGATTAGTACCCTGCTAATTTTGGTCTTGGCCTTCAATCTCTGAGCATTATAGAGGCCACCATCTGAGCTTGAGTGAATGTATATACCATCATCCTGATCACGAAAGGCATATTTCAGTAGAAGTGAAAAGTATATCCCAAAGAGGGTGGGGGTTAGTACACTACCTTGCTTAACTCCATTCTTGATTTCAAACTCTTCTGAAGTTGAGCCATCAAACTTGATTATACCCTTCATGCCTGTGTGGAACGATTCCACAATGGACAGAAGAGTTGGTGGGCAGCCAATCTTCTTTAGTGCTTTGAACAGACCCTCACGACTGACCAAATCGAATGCCTTTGTGAGGTCGATGAAGGCAATAAGCAGCGGCTGATTTTGTTCCCCGCATTTTTCTTGCATCTGTCGCAATGAGAATATCATATCAATGGTAGACCGGTTCTGACGGAAGCCGCACTGTGATTCGGGGTAGACTTGATCTCCCAGGACTTGAAGTCTGCGCAGGACAATTCTGGCAAATACTTTCCCAACAATACACAGAAGTGAGATACCCCTATAGTTGTTCTCTCCATAGCACAAAGCCTGGGATAAAATAAAGAAACCATGTGTTGCCCATGCAGCATGATCCCTCTCTCGGCCTGCCTAGTTCACTCCAGAGGAAAGTTACACATGTTAACAAGTGAAGAAACACTGTACACTTACATACATATGTTAACAAGTGAAGAAACACTGTACACTTACACACAGATGTTAACACGTGAAGAAACACTGTACACTTACGTACAGATGTTAACAAGTGTAGAAACACTGTACACTTACATATGTATGTTAACAAGTGAAGAAACACTGAACACTTACACACAGATGTTAACAAGTGTAGAAACACTGTACACTTACATACATATGTTAACAAGTGAAGAAACACTGTACACTTACACACAGATGTTAACACGTGAAGAAACACTGTACACTTACGTACATATGTTAACAAGTGAAGAAACACTGTACACATACATACGTATGTTAACAAGTGAAGAAATACCGTACACTTACATACACATGATAACAAGTGAAGAAACACTGTACACTTACATACATATGTTAACAAGTGAAGAAACACTGTACACTTACACACATATGTTAACAAGTGAAAAAACACTGTACACTTACACACAGATGTTAACACGTGTAGAAACACTGTACACTTACATACATATGTTAACAAGTGAAGAAACACTGTACACTTACATACATATATTAACAAGTGAAGAAACACTGTACACTTACACACATATGTTAACAAGTGAAGAAACACTGAACACTTACACACAGATGTTAACACGTGAAGAAAACCTGTACACTTACATACATATGTTAACAAGTGAAGAAACACTGAACACTTACACACAGATGTTAACAAGTGAAGAAACACCGTACACTTACATACAGATGTTAACACGTGAAGAAACACTGTACACTTATATACAGATGTTACCAAGTGAAGAAACACTGTACACTTACATACAGATGTTACCTAGTGAAGAAACACTACACATTCCAATTTAACACGTGTATAGAAAGAATAGGGGGTCGGCGTGACTGAGAGGTTTAACACAAGTAATATACAGATTTATTCCAGCCATCACTTTAATACATTAGATTTTTAAGAGCATGCACCTTTCCCATTGCAACATATGCCCGTGAGACCTGGACACTTACTAAACAAGCTGAACAGCGCATAAATGCCTTTGAATACAAATGTTATAGACAGGTTCTAAGAATATCTTGGATAAAGAAAAGAACAAATGCATCCATACGATGAGATCTGAATATTGAAGAAGGTCGGCTATTGAAGAGGATAAAAGAAAGAAAATTGAAATATTTTGGTCACTTGAAACGTCTTGAAAGTTTGGAGAGAACAATAATGGAGGGGTATATGCCTGGGAAGAAAGGAAGAGGAAGGCCAAAGAGAAGATGGGTGCAGGATGTGGCGGATGATCTCCATATGGGTGTATCGGACACGGGACATCTTGCTTATGATCGAGAGGTTTTCCGGAGGTTGTTATGGGAGCGAGGTTCTGCAAAGGAAATGCTACTGAATGAATGAATCACTTTAATATACATTTATTCCGCCGCATCTTTAATATACAGACTTATTCCCGCTGTAACTGTAATATACAGATTTATTCCTACCGTAACTTTAATATACAGATTTATTCCAGCTGTAACTGTAATATACAGATTTATTCAAGCCGTAACTTTAAAATACATATTTATTTCCGCCGTGACTTTAGTACTGTATACAGATTTATTCCCGCCGTAAATGTAATATACATATTTATTCCTGCCGTAAATGTAATATACGGATTTATTCCCGCCGTTACTTCGATATACAGATTAATTTCCTCCGTAACTTTAATATACATATTTATTCCAGTCGCATCTTTGATATAAATATTTATTCCAGTCGCATCTTTGATATACATATTTATTTTCGCAGTAACTTAAATATACAGATTTATTCCAGCCGCATCTGTGATATTTGTATGTGTAGCAACGTGTCTACGATTTATATCTTTATAGTAGTCACGCTTTTGAGATGCATGTTTGGATCTTCATCGTGCTACAGAGTTCGTGCACTGTGTTGATGTTGTCTAGTGTGATCTTTGGACAGCAGCACTTCGGAGTTATCCTAGCGCGCAATAAAGAGTCCTTACGAATGAAATAAAATCAGGTTACAAACAAGAGGTATAGTTGTAGCCTTTATTCCAGTGGTTCTCAACCGGTGGGGAATTTTAGGATTTCTAGGGGAGGGGGGGGGGGGAATAAGATTATTTCAAGATCGCATTAATACAAGAACCGATTACTTGATATTGTTTTTCCCTTCATACTTTACGGTTCTGTACGTCTCACATCTTCTAAAATTCATTTTATAAAGTAAGTAGACCCACAAATTACGTTTTATGTGGACGTCTAGACTTGTTTTGGTATGTGCTTGCATTATTACGTACACTGTATAGGAGCAGGAGCGGGTTAGGTAGGAAATACGAAAGGGAGGGAGAAATGACGTTCTGATAATATGGTGAAGGGCGGCACGGGCCAAATTTTTAGGTAGGAAATACGAAAAGGGGGGGGGGGGATGACGTTCTGAAAATATGATGAAGGGGGACACGGGCCAAAAAAGGTTGAGAACCACTGCTTTATTCGTATGTTTTGGCGGTTGAGTGGCTTTGCGGTAAGGAAGTTTAGTCGCTTAGCGGTAACGGAGTGCAGTGGCGTAGCGGTGTGGGAATGGAGTGACTTAGTGGTTAGGGATTGGAGTGGCTTAGCGATGTGGGAATGGAGTGGCATAGTGGTAAGGGAATGGAGTGGCTTTGTAGTACATAGTGGAGTGGCTAGAAAGTACAGAGGTTGAGTGTTTACTGGTTTTAGTTATATTTCCCAGTTATGCTTAAGAAATAACGGTTGGCAGTCTCATCTGCGCTGTTCAAATAATGATGACTGAGGCAGGATGAGAGTAATTTTACTGTCTAAACACGAATGTTTAAATTATTATACAGCAGTATTCTATGTACAGCAAATGATGGCAAGTGACCGGGAAATTAGGGACACATTGCACAAATCTGAAAACTTCGAATCGAATCCCGGAAAGGTGCAAAAGTTCCCCTATTATCAGTGAAATAAAAACTCCTAAATATCTGCAAACTGCGAGGCGTTAGCAAACACAAGTCATCTCTATCCTTTTGTATCCATAATCAAAATACGGCAAAGAGAATATGTGGTGATGCAACAGGCAGAATTGTTACAGAAGAGGGTGCCAGACAGTGGCGCCCTTACCCGTTTAATTTGTATGTTGAAAAGATGAGAAATGTTAGAAACAAATTACAAGGAGCAATATGATCCCTTTGTAATAGGAGGAATTAGACTTCTATGTGCTGAGAATAAAGTATTGTTATCAATAACACAAACTAGAATTGAGAATTTAATTAAACCAGCGCAAGAACAAAGTGACAAACAATTTATCTCAATGTAGCAAAAACAAAAATAATGACAACAGATAAGAAACAAATATGCCAACAGATAGATTTATCAACGGAGAGAAATTACAGAAAGTGAATAGTTTAAAACATCGAGGTTCTCATCTGACGGATGATGGAAATGTGGTGACAGAAATTACAAGAATAAACAAGCATCGCTCTACAAACACTAAAGCAAATAAAACATGTGTGGATTAGCACTGATATAACAACTATCAAATAAAAAAAAAAATGTAAAAAAAAAAACTGTCATTTACTGCCTATAAAATCTTGCGGTGTAGAAGAGGGGGTTTTGAGTCAAAGGAATTAAGGCCGCCTGGCTAGTGCAGTCGCCGCGAACTTTACAGGTTTGGGATTTTCTTTTTGGTCCCGACAGAAAAAAATCCACACCTTATCGAAAATTCGAACCCGGGTCTCCCAAACGAGAACCTGGCATTCTTGCCGCTCGGCCAAATGTGAGAATACCGAGAGCAAATCTGATATCTGCGGCAACATACTGGTGCTAAACATCTATTTTACACAAATTAAGGAAAAACTACATGTCCAACTTTGAATATAAATTTTTCAGAATGGTGTTCAAAGCTCATTGGACGGAAAGAACAAACCGACATATGCAGGAACTCGATTCTCAAGAAGATGGATACTAAGACAAACAAAAGTATGGAGCATCAACCATTTTGGACATGTAAAAAGTACATGAAAGTTTAAACAAGAAACTTTTGAAAGGAAGCGCACCATGAAGGCAGAGAAGCAGAAGATCAATAATGTAGATGGATTCAAGATATGATAGATCAGTGGTTCTCAACCATTTTTGGCCCAAGTACTCCTTCACCATATGTTCAGAATGCCACCCCCTTTCGTATTATGCTGTATGCTGAACCATGTGAGCACCCTATTGCAGATGCTACAGAGTCAATCGTTGCTCGCCTGTCACCGCTAATCATCTCCTCCACCAGCTGCACGGATGCTTCTGTTGCAATCTCAACAGGACGACCAAATCGGATTTCATCAACAATTTTAGAGCGTTCTTGAGCTATGCACCGCTTTAGGGACAAACATTTTTCAGCATAAACAGGAAGCATTTCCTTATGAATGTCCTTTGTAGGCAGTCCTAAGTACAGTCGCCATTTTGTTAATGCGCTGTGCATGAGCATGAGACACCTAGCGCCACCTGACGAACGGGAATATATAGTTCGATGTTGCTGTCACCCAATGACACCTGTAGAAAACACCAACTACATTTACCCGCCATCCCACAGAACTGTGTGACTTACTTATTGACTCGCCCTCGTATTTGGCTGCATCTTGTCAGGTGTAGAAATCACACATTATTTACATTACTGTGGAAATCCATCCATCCATCATATGCCATGCCGGTAAAAGTGGACTGTCATGATTCGCCATTTCACTCGATCACCAGAGTCGTGGATCAGCTCAGTGTTCTTGTCTCGACCATGCCACGTGGTCAAGCCATCCAGGTATTTACTTCTCTGTCTTCCCTTTGTTCTCTTCCCCACCATCTTGCCAGTTGTCACAAAGTTCTCTAATTTATTTCTTCTCATAACATGTCAAAAAACTTTTGTCTGTCCACTTCTAATTTCTCTAATCAGTTTACGATCTTCATGTGTTTCTTGTAGGACTTGTTCATTGATTTTTCTGTCTATCCATGGTATTCTTTGTATTCTCCTCAGAAACCACATTTCCACAGCCATCAGATGTTTACTGTGGAAATATGTATGTTGTATATTTCAGCTTGAGGGTTTATCTCGTTGCTTTAGTGTACGCTGTGTGATTTCTGCGGTATGTACCTGACGAGATACGACGAAATATGCTAGGCAATACATTTTGCAATTTATTGTTTGGATCTATCGATATATGTAAAAAGTACAAGAAGGTTTCAAACAAGAAAAACAAGTGGATGGGTACAACTGATTGATGCAGCGAATATATCAGGCAATAAATCGTACAATACATTGTTTGTGACTTCTGTGTTTACATTCACTAAAGGAATACATTGTTGTGTAAATCCTTAGTTTTGAATATCCGTTGCAATTATATCTAATATTTCTTGTGACAGCGTTTTATGTTCAACGACCAAAACCAAGCCCTCAGCATAGCGCACACGATAGCTTTATATGACTGGTACCTTGCCGTCTTGATAGACAATAGTTTGTAAAATGGTGTATACCTCTCCACAGCCTGGGTTGGACTTAGAGACCATGTGTTGCCCATGCAAACTGATCCTTCTCTCTGCCTGCTTAGTTTACTTCAGAAGAAAGGTAATACCAGTATATCTGGAACAAGACAAGCTGCAGAAGCTGCCGGATCAGTAAAGCAATGCTCTAACTGACCGCACGTTGAAGCTTCTACCCTAGTCCAGTTGCTGATCAAGGTGTAGAACCTGGTCTGCCCTGCTGTGAAATTTAGTCTTTATGTTGCATTTCCTCGCACTAGGAAAAAGCTTGTACTCTCCTAATTGCGCTCCTCCACCTGAAGCCGTTGGCACTACGTGGGGTGTTCGGTTTGGCGTGCACCGTCCAACATTCGGCGCGAACAGAAAGCAGGTAGTACCGTCTACTGTCATACGGTAGCTCAGTCATATCTAAGACCTGACTTTTGTCTTATATTATATTATATTATATTATATTATATTATATTATATTATATTATATTATATTATATTATATTATATTATATTATATTATATTATATTACATTATATTATAGCTGAGCAGCGCATAAATGCCTTTGAATATCTTGGGTAAAGAAAAGAACAAATGCCTCAATATTTCAAGAGCTGAATATTGAAGAAAGTTGGCTATTAAAAACAATAAAACAAAGAAGATTGAAATATTTTGGTCACTTGAAACTTCACGAAAGTTTGGAGAGAACAATAATGGAGGGAGGGGTATATGCCTGGGAAGAGAGGAAGAGGAAGGCCAAAGAGAAGATGAGTGCAGGGTGTGGCGGATGATCTCCAGATGGGTGTACCAGACGCGGGACATCTTGCTTATGATCCAGAGGTTTTCCGGAAAGTTGTTATGGGAGCGAGGTTCTGCAAAGAACATGCTACTGAATGAATGAATATTATATTATATTATATTATATTATATTATATTATATTATATTATATTATATTATATTATATTATATTATATTATATTATATTATATTATATTATATTATATTATATTATATTATATTATATTATATTATAGTATTAACATACAATCATGAGTGGGGTAGTCAAGAATAAAAGTATTCCTGACTTCCAAGGTGCTGACCACATCTGGTAGAAGACTGACAAGAACAAGGGCAAAGCCCTCTCCGAACGCTATCTAGAGCAGAGAAACCAGACAGACATGAGAGGCCGAAATCTTGCCAAGGAGGTCACCTCAGATAGGTGCAAGGCCCAGAACATTTAAGATGAAGATACAGTCACAGTGAAAGAGATCAAAACTGTGCTTCGACGATCAAAAAACAGCGCACCAGGGCCAGATGGTATAAGAATATATGACGACATCAATATGTGTACCGACAATGAGCTAGAGAAATTAACAGACATGTCCAACAAAAGTATAGCATCAAGAATGAGTGGTTACACAGCTATCTGATTCCCTTGCCGAAGCCTGGCAAAGAACACACACAAATTCAGGGATATCGAGTTATAACCATGCAGAATACAATAGGGAAGCTGCTGGAGAAGGTAATTGCTAGTAAAATATCAAGCCAGCTAGAGAGGCAAGGTGTTTTCTCCCTACCCTGGGTGGGTCCCGACCAAAAAGAGAAACCTGGACCAATGCAGCAGTTTTTGTCCATGATGTCTAGGAAGGTTTCCACTCAGGCATTGAAACATTTGCTGCAGCGATTGATCTTGAGGACCCGTAAAACAGAGTAACATTGGATATGCCAATGCTTCAGCTTCTTGAACTCAAGATAAGTCCTTTCCACCTTAGTTGGATTGCTGCAGCTCTCTTCCAACGGAAAGTAGTCTTTAGATGTGGCAGTTGGACTTCGGAACCAACAACAATATATCCTGGCCTAAAAGAGGGAGCACCATTATCTCCGGTGCTGTTCAATGCCTACACTGTGAGAATCACCAGCGAGCAAATCATAAGACTGAGGGGGAAATTGTCGTATGCAGACGATGTTTTAGTGTATCGTCAGGGTAAGGATAGAGACCAGGTTGCTGTGGAACTACAAACCGAACTCAATCGCATAAGCACTTGGTGTGTTGAAGCTGGGGCAATGGTCAACCCAACAAAGGCAACAGCGACATGGTTCTCTGTGAATAACCATATTGTCAACACCCCAAAGCCAACTGTAAATCATATGGTGGAAAGAATGCAGACAATGAATTACATGGGGATCCGATTTGATCGAAGCCTAGCCTTATACTGAGCACGTAGATCAGGTGATAACAAAGACCAAGTGGGGTTTGGCTGCGATGTGGGTGGTGGTGGCGGCAAACTGTGAGCAGCGCCATCTATGTCTCCTTTACTAGGGTCTGGTCCTTTCTGTTTTGGAGTATGCGATGGCGATCCTGACTCTCAGCCATAACCAGATAGAAAGGATGGAAAGGATACAGAACGAAGTTATGCGCATTATTCTTGGATGTACAAGAGATACAGCATGCAGAGCGATGCACTACCTTCTTGATTTTCCAACCATGAGGGACAGAATATAAATTTGTCAAGCACGTGCCTATCTCAGAGTCAACGCAAACAAACAACATCAACTGCATAGCGATATTAAGAAGGTAAAGGGCAGCAGGTTAAAAGAGGAAAGTCGTGGATGGGTCAAGCCGATGACATTCTTCAGCAGGTGTGTTCACCTGAGGACTTAGAACCTGGCGAGGAGTGGGTACAAGTGCCAACATAGTTCTGTACATCCCTTTCAGTGTGCATATTAACTAGACAGGAAATGCAGACAAGAAAATCCAGCTGCTGTGGAGGTGGAAGTACAGGCTATGATCTTCGAGAATTCTTTAGAGGATGCTGCTGTCATTTACACAGATGGGTCGGTCGTTCGAGAATTGAGAAGTTCATGGGCCTTTACGGCTCAGGTCGGAGGGAAAACTGTGAAGGAAGAGTCTGGCGCTTTTGCTTTGACCACAAGCAGGCTGACTATGGAAGTCATGGCAGTAAGAACTGCGGAAGTCGGGCGAGCTATGGACCAGGCAAACATTCTGAATACTCTACGAGAAGTAAGTCGTTTACGAGAACAAAGCGATGACTGGGAATCTACAACCACGGTCAGGCTGCGAGAACAGCAAGTTGAAAGAGGTGTAGCCAAACAAGAACACTACGCAGGAAGCCAAAGAAGAGTAATAAACCAACACAGAACTGGTGTCGTGAGCCGCTACACGCAACAGGATTTGCTGAGGGGATCCGAGCACTTATGGACTGAATGGTTCGATGTGCAATGAGGATTATCTGTCGACTAACTAACTAACTAACTAACTAACTAACTAACTAACTAACTAACTAACTAACTAACTAACTAACTAACTAACTAACTAACTAACTAACTGACTGACTGACTGACTGACTGACTGGCTGACTGACTAACTAACTAACTAACATATTGTATTATATTATATTATATTATATTATATTATATTATATTATATTATATTATATTATATTATATTATATTATATTATATTATATTATATTATATTATATTATATTATATTATATTAATATATACCGTATGTATGTATAACTAACTAGTAGTAGACACCTTGCAGTCTTGACAGACCAAAGTATGTGAGTGGGAATGTGGCCAATATTCCAACACAATGTCTGGGCAGAGCTTCAGAGATCATGTGATGCCCAAACGACATGATCCCTCCCTCGGCCTAGTCTTGTGTATTCCAGAGGAATGGGTAACCAATACGTCTGGCACAAGGTAGGCTGCAGACGCTGGCGGCTCAGCGTCAATCCACCGAGACCTCACCACCACGAGCCGGTGGCGAGTTATGGCCAGACCCTGACACCCAAGGGACCCGGCTTAGAGGCGTTCAGCCATGTCCCACAGGTGAGGGCCTTGTACGTGCCCGGACCATGAGGGCGCGCAGCATCTGTCATCACAAGTGTCCGGACCTGTGGAAAGCGTGCACTATCGTCAGACTCCCCGCCTGACTTATAGCGGTCCCCGCGACCAGCGGGAATAGGCCCGCCATAGCTACCGCAGGAGATATTTCCTGTCTGTTTGCAAGCAAATCTCCCATACTTCCACTGTGCGGATCTCGCGACCAGCGAGAATAGGCCCGCCGGAGATTATGCTCGTCTGCTGCGAACAAATCTCTACCGAGAGACTGAATAAGTAAAGAAACGATAAAAGTAGTGGTATTTCAATTGCGCTTGCGCTCCCACCTATGCTACACCCTTCATGTGTCTTCACAAAGTCGGACTAGAGTCAAGCTCAACTAACAACTAATAACTAACTAACTAACATATTATATTATATTATATTATATTATATTATATTGTATTATATTATATTATATTATATTATATTATATTATATTATATTATATTATACTATACATAACGTATGTATATTTGTATTATACAAACTTACTATATACTCTTTCTGGAGTAGCAATTTTCTTACTGTCTTTAATTATTCAGACTACAGAAACAGTGGTAAACCCGGTAGCTTAGCGGCTAGCAAGCTAGCTTGCCGACGTGGTGGTCATGAGTTGGAATCCCCATCGACACCGATTTTAAAAACTGACCCATCCTGAAACAGGCATCAGCGAATGTCTTGAGTAGTAAAGGCCGTCTGCATGACAATGGCCCTTCGAGTGCTGATGGATTTATTTAAAAAAAAAAAATCCAGCTAGCCGCATATAAGGCAATAGGCCCTAAGGCATGTATAAAGTCCCTTTACTTTAACTTACTTATAGAAAGCGTATATTATAGCACGCATATTATGCAGCATTCCCCGTTATTTAAACTTACCCATCTCAGTAAAACATGAACAGTTGATGCTCTGTCTCAGCCTAAAAAACGATTATGAATATTTCAGTATTGTTCCGTTACTTTCTGTGTGGCTGTTTCATGCAAACTGTCGAAACGAATGATTTGCCTAATGTGACACTTAGGAATCTGTGGCGTCTGCTGTAAAGCCAGGGTCCAGTTTGTCCCTTTTATACGGTTGTTGAGGAACTTGTCTGGCAGCAGGTGTATCAACAACTTCCTCCATCCCCCGTCATTAAGTCGGGGAATCGACACCGGGCTCGTGACGTCACTCAGCCAGAGAGCTTCTCATCCCAGATAATGCGTAAGGCGGCTGCGCATGCAGTCAATATCCCGGCACGGACTAACTCGCTCCTCGAGCATTGATTGGTTGATAATCGATCACCTTGTGGAGCGACAGCAGTTTTAAATATGATATTTTTGTCCATCACTTCAGAAGGTGCTCGTGGCTGTTTCCTCTCCCGGGCAAAGATTACCCACAAAGCCGTCCATAGAGAAGTCCTCTGAAGCATACACAGGAGGATCTACAATTAAATCATTTGGCGACAATTGCCAGTATACATTAGCCTCATTTCGGCATAATACTTGTTACATTTTGTCTTTTAATAAGTTAATGTTCCTTGTTGAAAGGCGATTTATATATAATATACAACTGATTCTGACATACGTATCATCAGGTCAGTTATTAGGACAATACTTATATATTAGGCCGATTATTTGGACCAATAATAAATAACAGGTCGGTTAGTAGGGCCAATAAATAAATACCAGGCCAGTTATTAGGGTAAATAATTATATAACAAAGTCGCTTAAAAGTCGACAGGGTGGACTTCATTGCACCGGGTTTTATCCCATATTGCCCGGTCTCTTTCCCCAGCGCGGAAAGCGTCGCACAAAGCACGAACTCCGTAGCTCTAGCGACGACCCACAGGAGCCTCCGAAAAATTAACTCGTGAACCGAAAGGACACGGTCCGGAATCGAACCCCAATGGACCCCGAGAAAAAAGGCTTGACCAACTTTGCCCAAGACTCCCCTAATAATAATAACAATAAATAATTATATATCACAAACAATATATTGCACGACAAATTTTGATGTATCTGGTCAGGTGCATACTTCAGAGAGAGAGAGAGAGAGAGAGAGAGAGAGAGAGAGAGAGAGAGAGAGAGAGAGAGAGAGAGAGAGAGAGAGAGAGAGAGAGAGAGAGAGAGAGAGAGAGAGAATATAGTTCAACATTTAAAAAGGAGTGTAATGAATCCATTCAACCGAAATAATTAACAACACACACACACACACATGCACGCACGCATACACACACACACACACACATACACGCACGCACGCACACACACACACTGACACCTGGCCGTCTTGACAGACGATAGTCTGTTACATTGTGCTTCGAAAAAGGAATAATAACTACAAGCAGCCCATGGATGGAGTTATAAATCTCAATTGCACAAAACCTGGGCTGAATTGTAGAGATTATGAGTTGGGACGCAGAGGTGTTTCCAGGGCCCTAGGGTCAGGTTCTATACTGGCCAAAACATACTAACACGTCCTAGCCGTACGTCCTGGGCAACAGGTCCCTTCCGGCTCTGGCTAACGTAGTAGGATCGCTGATTCTTCCGAAGTCGGAGAGTGTCTGCCTGCACGGCGACGAACTATCACTCTGCACACCAATAAGCCAGACATGGGACAACGGATACTCACGCAAACCTCAGTCGGGTATGACATCACACTGATGTTGGACAACAGGATGTCTTCATCCGACATACAGGACTTTGCGCTGGAGATCACAGCCAGCGAACACAAGCAACAAACAACATGAGTCACCCATGCAACATGATCCATCTCTCAGCCTGCCTAGTTTACTCCAGAGGAAAGTTAACACCATTACGTCTGGAACAAGATAAGCTGCAAAACACATACATAGTCACTTGTTTCAATGTCACCACTTCACCATTGTTATGTTTATATTATGTTTAAAAGGATTCGTTAGTTACTTCATTAAATGTTGACATCTCCCCTTTCCGGCCGCCGAATGGGCCTGATGAGATGCGGCGTAATATGCGAGGCTATAAAGTGCTATCCCTACCGTGGAGTGTCAGCAGTGCATCTCCCGCAATTGTTCCTGGAACGGTTATATACTTCTGTTAGGTTCTATCTCGGTCCAGATCTCCTTATTGTTCTGTCCAGTAGACAGCACCGTGGCTCTTTCTCAGACTTTCCCTCTAACTGTTCCTTTCTATAAATTATGGTTTTCTGTAGATTATGTCGTTTGATGTGACAAACCGATCGATATAAAAGTTACCTGAACTTTGTTTTCTTGGGCTCTCGCTCACTTTAAACTCAAGCGTAGTCCATACACACTGCTTCTAATTAGCACTGGACTGAATGTTGCGTGTGGATTAGCTTTCCCTATTACCAGTGTCCCTCGCCACCAAGCGAACCCACTCCGTCTTCAGAGGTACTTGTAATTTACATCCCCAAGTCAAGGACGAGAAGTCAACATTTTAGTCCAACTGTCCTGTGTAGGGGTTGAACCCCTTACCTCGGCATCAGCACACCGGATGTTTAAGAACACGCGTTCTTATCCATTTGGCCATACTGACCTCCAGTTATTCGAACTGATTTTCAGAAATGCCTGAATGAAACACGATCCGCATATTTTATGTTATTTGATCTGAACTATTAGAGCCATCTGTGAGTGGAATTTGGTAAATTTAGGACGGATTGTGACCGACTTCATTTTGCGCATTGCATTCTAAGAGTTAAAAGTGAACATAGATAATAAAAGAGATGATAGCTGCGAGTGTTTTGGAAACTGCACATCTGTATGGCCATTAATTGTGGTTTGGGAGCTTTGACATGTAACGATATACGTTATATATTGCCCAATTTATTGCCTTGCATGTTTCGTTCTATCTTGCCAGGTGCCGTGCATATTACAGAAAAAATGTCCCAACATACGATGAAGTAGCGTAGTGAATAATTTCGTTACACACACATTAAATGAGATGTGCTGGGGCGTCTGCTATACATATGGTAGACAACACAATTGTAAATAAAAATACACGATTATCTCTTTAAAACTACCATGGTGACACGAAACATTATTTCAATGTGTGTTCTGTATTTCGGCTGAAAACAAAAATTATTGCGCTTTTCAGTTGAACGGATTCACTACGATACTGTTTTGGTTTGCGTAATTTACGTCCCCAAGTCAAGGACGAGAGGTCAAAATTTTTAGTCCCATTTACACAGGTGTAGGGGTCGAACCCCTTACCTCGGTATTAGCACAGCGGATGTTTGAGAACACGCGTTCTTATCCATTCGGCCATGTTGACCTTACACTACCCTACTTAATTATATATAATTAAGTAAATTAAAATTATATATATGAGCACGCGCCTACCTCAGAGCTAACGCAAAGACACAACATCCACTGCAAGTGAAATTATGAAGGTGAAGGGCAGCAGGTTAAAAAGAGGTCGGTCGTGGATGGGTCAAGCCGAAGACAATCTTCAACAGGTGTGTTCACTTGATGACTTAGAACCTGGGTACAAGTGCCAACAGATTTCTGCACATCCTTTTCAGTTTGCATCCAACTAGATAGAAAATTCAGACAAGAAAATCCGGCTGCTGTGGAGGCGGCATGTACAAGCGTTTGATTTCGAGAATTCGCTAGACGGTGATGCTGTCATCTACACAGATAGGTCGGTCGTCCGACATGTGAGAAGCTCATGGGCCTTTACGGCTCGGTCCGGAGGGAGAATTGTGAAGGAGGACTCTGATGCTTTCACTGAGACCACAAGTAGCCTGACTATGGAAGTCATGGCAGTAAGTAAAGCAATAACATGGCTCGAGACACTAGGGCATGTTTCCTTAGCGACTCAATGAGCATGATCAAGAGGATAGAGGTGGGGTGAATCCGAAGAGAATGGTTGCTGTCTCTGGAGCGATCTAGGCTGGCAAAGATTAGTTTCATCTTCGTGCCAGGGCATGCAGGAGTCCAAGGAAATGAGCGGGCTGACAAGCTCGCAGGTGAGGCTACGGTGGAGGCCATTCTGAATGCTCTACGAGAAGTAAGACTTTTGCGTGAACCAAGTGATAAGTGTGAATCTACAACCATGGCCAGGCTGCGAGAACAGCAAATTAAAAGAGAGGTGGCCAAACTAGAACACTATGCAGGAAGCCAAAGAAGATTAATAAACCAACATAGAACTGGTGTCGTTAGCCGCTACACGCTGCGGGATTTGCTGAGGAGGGGATCCGAGCACTTATGGACTGAATGGTTCGATGTGCAATGAGGATGATCTGTGGACTAACTAACTAACTAACTAACTAACTAACTAACTAACTAACTAACTAACTAACTAACTGCTTAATTATATGTTGTTAAACTATGAGTATACACCTAAAGAGAGGTCCACGTGGCCGCAAGGCTTGCGCTTAAATTTCCGGTTTGCTCATGGCCGGATTCGTGGGTAATCCCCTACACCGATCAGTTGGATTTATCAGTTGGACGTAAACGTTGAGAAAGCAATGGCATACTACTGAACGTAACACTGTCTGGTAAATCAACCTAGGGTGGGTTTGATCGCACAGCCCTACAATAGGCATGCAACAATTAAACACACCTGACGAGGTGCAGGAAGATATACCAGGCCATCAATTGTCCTATATTGTGTGACTGTGTTTCTCCGCTCGCTCGCTTTGAACTCAAACGTAGTCCATGTACGTTCTACTACTTCTAGTGCCCTCGACCGAGTTTTTACGTGTGGATTAGCATTCCCTTTTATCAGTGTTCCTCACCCTCGGGCTACTTGCCGACTTCAGATGTACTTGTAATTTATGTCCCGAAGTCAAGGACGAGAAATCATCATTTTAGTCCCAACTCACTAGTGTAGGGGTTCTATCCGTTACACCGGATGTTTAAGTACGAGCGCTCTTTATCCATTCGGCCATACTGACCACAACATTGTGTGTATCTTCATTATTCAGATATAGGAAAAGTTCACGCCTCTGCAGCCGGCTAGACGGCCGCGCTGAAAGCCAGCACTCGGAGGTGCCCACGTTTGATTATCTGACGACCGCGCGTCTCGGCCGCTAAGATGCCGGTTCAGGTTTTATCATGTCAAGTGCCGTAACAAGGGCCGTAATCTCGATTCAGCGGCAGACAATCGGATGTCTCTGTCAATTCAGTGAGATTCTGGAGATGGGCAAAAATCCCTCCATTAAAAGTTTAAAGTAAGCCTTTAGCTCCGCTCACTTTACATTGAAAAACGGGATAATCCATGTTTCTTTTTACCGGCCGTGACATTAGCGTACAGACCCGCCTCAAGGACTCACTAGAGGCGACTGGTCAGAGGGAAGTATTGTGAAATGAATACCGTAACACTGGTAACGGTGCAACTTGCTTTCAGCTTCTGTGTGGACACAACGACTATGCTTCCATTACAGATGGCCGTGCTGCCGAGCTTCCAGTGCAAACACTACAATGTTGTCTGTCGGTACTGAGTTTATGGGCGACATCTTGGTTGCTCAATTTTTTTTTTTCTAGCGAACATGACAGATCAATTAAGAGATTTATAACACGTACTACTTTATTCTGTCATATGTCCATACCATCCTCTACTTATACACAGGACTGTCTGCAATAAGATGAATTCATTCATTCATTCAGTAGGATGTCCCTTGTAGAACCCGGCTCCCATAACAACCTTCCGGAAAATTCTCAGTCATAAGCAAGATGCCCCGCGTCCGATACACCCATCTGGAGATCATCTGCAACATCCTGCACCCATCTTCTCTTTGGCCGTCCTCTTCCCCTCTTTTCGGGCATATGCCCCTCCAATACTATTCTCTCCAAACTTTCATGGCCTTTGTTTTATCGTCTTTAGTAGCCAACCGTCTTCAATATTCAATTCTTGTCGTACAGATGCATTTTTTTCGTTTCTGTATCCAAGACAAATAATTATAACAATTGTGAATTCACATCAAAAGTCTTTAAATATTTCAGGGAAAAAAACTAAGCAAAGATAGACGCCTTTTCACACCACCAGCCATATTGGGTATATGGTGCTAGCCCCACATTTTAGGACTGGTCAAGCACTCGACGGGAGATGTGGTCAAGATACGCCAGCCGCATTTAAGCCCCAGGAAATCTTATAGTTCCCACTATAGGGGTGGGTCTAGGGGTGGGTCTACCCGGGAGTCCAGTCATTGGGAAAATAAAACCCTGCCTGAAAGGGATCCGAAAATATGGCAAATGGGGGGGCCTTTTGGGGAAAGAAAAATAAAAATA
>JACEFZ010025543.1:0-70725 GCA_014155875.1 Cepaea nemoralis
AAGAGCGATAGAACGAGAGGAAAAGAAATTGCAAATGCAAATGCAAGCAGATGAAAAGAAATTGCAAATCGAAGCCGAAGAAAAGAAATTGCAAATGCAAGCAGATGAAAAGAAATTGCAGATGGAGGCCGAAGAAAAGAAAATGCAATTGCAAATTGAAGAGAAGAAATTACAATTGCAGGCTCAGGAGAAACAAATGGAGCTTGAGGCCGCCGCCAAACAGGCCCAATTAAATGCCGAGACACAGATTAAACTAAAACAGATGGAACTGGAGTCCAACACAGAAATATCAATAAATAAGTTAAGAAGCAAAGAAGAAGAACAAAAATATAATAAATATAAAGGTCTCGTGAAGGCTTTCTGTTCAGGAGATTCCATCTCCGCCTACTTAGAGAATTTTGAGTGTCTCATGTCTCATCATAAAATCATTAAATCAGATTGGGCATTTATCCTAATGAGAAACTTAGCTCTTGAACCACTAAAAGTAATAGAGACAATACCACAGGAAATGCGAAAAGACTATGAGTACCTAAAACAACGCATTCTCCAACATTTTTCTTTAGACACTGCAGGTTACCAACAACAATTTGCCAAATTATCTCCACAACCAAACCAAACCTTTATAGATTATGTCAGTACAGTCCAAGACATATGCACAAAATGGATTAACTCGGCTAAAACCAACAATAGCCATGATAAACTTAAAGAGCTGATTATAATAGATAAAATAGTTAGCACCATCCCCACACCTTTTGCCAAGTTCTTAAAACAAATGGACTGTAAGAGCATTCAGGAAATCGAGGCGAAGGGGAATGCATTTTTCACAGCAAATAGGGATATTTTTCAGCTCAACATCAGTCACAATGATACAGCAGCTGCAGTAGTGAACACCAAATACTCCAAACAATCACAGAGTAGATTTAAACCACGATCCAATGTCGGGAAAGTAGTAAGATGCCAATATTGCAATTTTCATCACGACAGTTACGGGATGTGTGACAAATCACCCACCTACCCTGAACACCTCAAAAAGATGGTGGAAAAGCAAACAGCTAAACGCATGGCTTACCACAGAGCAATTAAATGTTATTTCTGCAATAGCTGGGGTCACTATAATAAGGATTGTGAAGGCCGAAAGTTATTGAAACAGGCCAATGCGGCATTAGTAGAAACGTCATCTGACGAAGAGCTTGAGTCACTAAATGAATGTGACAATCGACACGACGATGAAAGCGAGCTTGGGAATGCTGTACATATCATAAACACCATAACAGACAGTAAGTGCAACACCTGTACGAAGTTCCAACTTGACACAACACTACATTGTGGACACACGATCCCTATTTCAAATGTAACAGCTAACGCTGCTTTGTCATCTACAGGCAAGCTAGTTTTTTTTTCAGGGTTTGTTAACAACAAAAAGTGCACGTTAATTCGCGATTCCGGCGCAACGCTCTGTGGGGTTAGGAAAACATTAATAGACGCTGTCATGAGTTAAACGCTGATCCCTGCTTCCTCTACAATGATATTGACCTGACGTTTAACTGCTAGAGCTAAATGGTACAATCACATGTAGGACGGCCTCACTCTGCTGACTCCAACATAAATCCAACAACAAAGTCTTTTGAGTGAACTGAAATATAATTTATCGCAGGCAACTTCAACAGCAAACGTGAGCGAGTGAGCGCATCCAGTCTTGAGTCTTTCGCACTGCACTTTCGCTCTTGCTTCTCCATCGCTATTCATCTATCTAGACTGTGTGGATATTTGGGCACCAAGCGGGCCACCTGCCATGATAAGGAATGTACAACAAACGCCTACCTTCCACTGTCATATAGGGAATACGATATATGCCAGCGACCGTGGCCTCAGGCTAGCCAGGAGTACCTGTAGTCAATTGCCGGACACACCTAGAGCGACTTCATGTGGACACTGAGGATTGGCAACATCACAAAGGCCGGTATTCTGTGTGGTGTTGAAGCACGTCCTAGCTTGTCCTTGCTGGATCACCAAACTAAAGCTTAAGCCGTTACGGTGTTAGGTGACGTCATCCTATGACGTCTCAATTGCGTTCAATGTTGGTGTCACAATGTTCACCATTTGTGACACCCGTTATCTTCTTCTTTGATGCGCTAACTCATCAATTGCCTGCCTCACTGTCATTTACTACATGACAGCTTTGCCCCCTCTACAATGAAAATGATCGTTAGACCATTTTCTCTGTTATCTTGACATGCAAGCAAATGATGTCCACGACGTAAATTACATCCTATTGTGATCGATAACGCATTCACCGTCCTTGGAACTTAGTTTGTCAATGTGAACCAATCTAGATCGTGGGATATTGAACACCGGACTAAAATACAAGTCCCGAACACCGCCACCTCTACATTCTATAAATGATCCCTGAGATGTTATCGCGTTAACATGCCCGACTACTTGTAACTAAACTAAGGCTCAAACACCGCCAGCTCATATTAAGATCTGTTATCGCGTATATATGTTGACACCTTAAAACTACTAACGGTCTCTATATCCCCGAGTGCCGTCAGTTAAATAAAAACACCATCCAGTGTTGCATACCCAACGATCACATGATCCGTAGTCGACAACTGATTGTCCTGGACGTGAATACCTATCTCCACACAACTCCAAGTCGACCTGGTACACCATCATTTCTTTCGTTGCATCATGTCGATAAGGAAAACTATTCTCAATATAACTGTGTTATATATCTATAATGTGTTGTTCATTTGTTATATGTATGTATATATCCTATAATGTGTATTGTTACTATATGTTTGTGTCTATTACTTTTCTTTCATTCCTTTCTCTTCATTCGTCCATCATGAAAATGATACATATATGATGATTAGTTAACACAAAACATATTATTGACATTAATAACTACAACACATTAATGTACTGATAATTAAAATAACCAATATCAGTCATCCTAATCGTTATAAACACCAAAAAAAAAAAAAAAAAAATAAATAAATATATATATATATATAACCATAACATTAAAAAAAATAAACATTTTTACTTAAAACAACCAATATTATTTAAAATATACCTACTTAATTAACTATCATATATCTACCTATCACCTGAAATCCACAAACTCTACACCGTCATTAAAACTGTTAATCAATACTGTCATCACTTCCGTGTGTCCTGAATCTGTTATTTATTTTCAAAGACTAAATTACTCAAATCAAATTAAAAGTATATCTATTAGGCAAACTACTAACAATACTACCACGCTGGCTTGTCAAAGCGTGAAGCCAACTTAATTGATCATGTCATCTCCACAGTACGTGAAACTTTTCATCTGTCTCTGATACTACCACTCTGGCCTGTCCAAGAATGCAGCAATCTTAATTGATCATGCCAGGTTCGCATTACATCTCGTGACACTTTTTCACCTGTCTTTCTGCAATAATAATAATAACAAGTGACTAACTTACGTCCATACTTTCTTTTTAAAAAAAATAATAACATACATATATCTGTGGTAATTCAGACTTAGCCACAGTCATCCTACCGTAATGTTACACTTGAAAAAAAAATCAGAAAAAAAAAATAAATAAATATATCTACATACAACTTTCCTAATTTATTTATAGTCAACTAAGTGGATCCGTTAAATTATTTTATGTTCCAGAAATTGAATTTCCTGAAATGAAAAACATCCGAATGCGACCAAACAAAAATCTGTCTAGGAATGTACGATGATGTACTGTTTCAGTTTTATGGATGCTATGTTTGTGATGTCCTTAAATAGTAAATGTAGAATGATGAAGGATAGTTCTGAAGACCAAAACGAAGGTCTAAGAATTCCTATAAACACAAAGGCGCTACAGGTGCGGTCATATACACAGAATCCTCCGCCAACGGGGTTATTTGTTACTGTCAGATATGATCTATAAAACTATATAAATTTCGCCATGCTCGCTATTACTAAGTCTATTTGAGCATAAGTTTTAGATAAAGATAATCTCTCTAATAATATAAAAAAAAATATGATTGTTAATATGAACAAGACAATGATACAAATAAAGTACACTCCACTTATAACAATATATATGATGACAATACAATCACAACGACGCTACATGTTTTATTTAAGGTTAGTGAAATTCATTTTGAGATGACCAAGCATTTTCTTCCTAAAAGATATTTAACCAATTTCTGACCAGAATTTACCAACGATAAAGTAATTTCATAGCGTTTGTGTGATTCGTATACCTTTCTCCCAGAGTACAAGACAAGATGTAGTATTTTCCTACAACCTTGTGGAAGAATGTACACGACCACACCATTATTTGCTCCGAAAATGATCTTAGGACTGATCATTGAATGTGCTTCCTGCAAAAGAATCTCAGATTCGTCATACCGTGTCGTCAGGCAGGTTGTTCGAATACATTGTACAGAATCATCATATATACCCATAATATGGCTCACCTTCCGGCGTACACTATACTGTAACATCCTAATCACACTCCCTGTCACCTTAGCTATACATTTTATTACTTCGTTTGTTATGATAGATAGCAAGGAAATCAACCAGAAGAAAGTCTCGACCAAATCAAATGAAGCATCTCTTTTCATACACCTATTCTTCGGATTACAAGACGGAACTGTCACTGATATGTCATATGTCCGTGGCTTTCTATCCACTTGTATGATGTCCTGTTGCAGCGTTATTGCTGCGGCTTGAACTGTCTTATTATCTTTAGGTTCCACCATAACTGGATGTGACATGTGTGTGCTTGAAACCAGACCATCATGAGGTAATCGACTTTCCTTTTGTATTTGTGTATTATTAACGGTGATTGCTACAATATGCTTCCTTTCCCATTCTGTTATGTCCTCACACGAAACATCACATAATTCAGGGATATTTCCAATAAAGACATCCACAAATGGGTCGGGCAGCACAGCCACCGTTATTTTTCCAGAAAAATATGGGCATTTTATATCAGCCCAGGCAACTGGAAACTTTTCTCTTCCACCTCCAAAAGTCCTACAGGTCACATGTTCTCCAGTATAGTCGGTTTCATTAATCAGTTTTCTATGTATTCCCACTATACTCGACCCGGAATCGCGTACCAAGCTACATTTCTTTCCATTCACTATGGCGTGTTGTACGATCAGTGATCCATTGGTAATTTGGACCGCATTAGCCTCCTGCACATGTATTTTATGACCACACGTCAAGTTGCCCTCTTTGTGAAAGATCTTGCATGTATCACACATTGGGTCGATGGGAGAATATTCTACTTCTACCGTATTTGCATGACTAGTCTCGTCCGAGTCGCTGTCACTACTAGATGTTAGCATCCCCATGTTTGCTTCTTTATACAGTTGTCTTAACGGACAAGCTAAAAACCTATGTCCAAAACTTTTACATTTAAAGCATTGTGTTTGTCTTTGATAGGTGTTAAATCTGTCTCTATTTCTCAGTGCTAATTTCTTTATGTAACTGTCAAACTGCGGATGTTTGTCGCACATTTGATTTGAGCCGTGGGTGAAACCACAGTATTTGCAAGTTGTCCATACACCCTTTTTCTCGTGTTTAACATAAGGTTGATACTTTGGTTGTTGTTGTTTTTCCCTCCTTTGATGTTGTCCACCAGACTGTTGTTGTGTTTTGTATCCCTGCATCCTTGATTTCTGAGGGAATCTATCACATGCGTTTGTCTCCACCAATGGGGAAAAACTATTATTAAATATGTCTTTGTGGGCGTCGAAGAAAGACTCTCCCTTCTCATCCATCTGCTGTATACTAGAACATTTCTGTTCAATAAGAAAGGTAGACATAGATGGAGGAACCGCCGAGATCAGTCTGTCTCTAACAATCAAGTCCCGTAGCTTCTTGTAGTCATCAGTAACATTGGCTGATCGAGCCCATTTATCGAATGTTAATTGAGTTAAAGATGAGAAGTCAAGAAACGTCTGTCCTGCTTTAGGACTAAGATTTTTGAATGATGCACGAAGGCCAAATTCGTCAAGACAAAAATGAGACAGCAGCCTCTTACGAATGTATGAGTAATCACTACGTAACTCATCTGGGATTAGTTCTACAACCTGCAAAGGTTCACCACTTAAGTGCCTATGCAGCAAAACTGCCCATTCGGTCTCCGCAACTCCATAGTGTCTCAAGATTAGCTCAAAATTAGTTAGCCATGCAGAGACGGAATCGGAGTTGGAGTATGTCTTTATCACCCCATTATATTTCTTAATGGCATCTGTGGATCGTGCCTCCACTTTGTTTCTAGCAATCTGTTCATCCTTGTCCTTCTCGTATTGTTTCATTTTGAAGTTATTTTCCAATTCTTTTTCCTTCAGAAGCTTTTCTGTATTCAATTTCTCAAGATTAAAAGCCATCTCTTTTTCTCTTAATTGTGCTTCTCTATCTAGTTTTTCCTTATCTGCAGCGATTTGCAATGCCATCCTTTCCTTATCAGCAACCAATTGAGCTGCAATTCTGTCATTTTCTGCGGCTATCCTCTCTTTATCTGCTGCAATTTGAGCTGCAATTCTGTCATTTTCCATAGCCATTTTTTCCTTCTCAAATACTCTTTGTCTCTCTTGTTCATCTAGTCGATCCTTTTCCAATTGTCTAATCGCAACTCTTTCGTTTCTTTCGTGAGCTTGAAAATCTGTAAATTGTTTCTCCGACCACGATATAAGATCTGCCCCTGTCAAACCTGCATCTTTCCCGATTGCAACAAAATCCTGTAAAGATGACATGTTTTTATGTTTCTACAATATTAAATAATAATACTCAAAGTGAGAAATAGAGCCAGAAGTTTACCACAAAGAGACAGGAGCTTATACCTATCGAAATTGACAGATAAAGTCCAAGAACGTAGAAAGAAATAATTAATACATTACAATTAGATACATTAATAATGAAAAATGACAAATAATTTTATGATAGACAAGACCTATAACTCAGCAGTTAGAGTATAGACAGAGTAAAAGTTCTTTAGATTCAAACATTTATCAAAGAAATCCTATTATTATGTACACAAATCAATAATGTACCGCGAACAAGAATTCACAGCACAAAATAGCACAAAATTGTGTATCGCGCCTATGACGTCATCACAGTTACGATAATAAAGACAAAATGAATGCGTGCAAAATTACAGTATTTTGACTATAACTAATTACTGACAAACCACAAACAAACATAATACTCAGCTCAAGCATCAGCAAACATTTTCCAATAACTTGATAGTCGACCAATCCAATCGATTTGATAACGAATTCTGTTCGTACTCGAATCCTATGACTTTGACACCTTTAGGCACGTTGCCTGTCATCAATCCCTGAAGTGGATCGTAATTGATGTTGGTGTCATTTGTATGAAACTATATGTATCCTGATTCGATCGCACTGACTGTTATTTCCAAGAAATAAATGATGATGACTGATAAACTGAAGACACAATACGAACAACGAGGATGTGCCAACTGGTCTCCTCACACTCGACAAATGTCAGAGACGATTCTCCGCCTTCATACTTCTGACATCTTGAGGATTCCAGCGTTGACCAATAAACATTCGTATATAACTGTCGTTGTCCAATATTCCTCTGTAACGATCTGTCGTTGTCCAATAATCCTTCTTATCGATCTGTCGTTGACCAATATTCCTCTGTACCAATCTGTCGTTGTCCAATAACAGGCTCTGAGAATCTTCCGAAGAAATCAGCACTCACTCATTGCCAATAGTCCCAAGTAGAGCTAGGTCTGTATCAAAACAAAACGGCAGCTTCCAAAACAGACGAGGCAATCTGAAATCACACTCCTGTGATCTGGATAACACGATGAGAACCGAGAGTTCTCTGGGTGGGCAACGATTGGAGCGATACTGTAACCATATATATGCAACGATAAAATTACACTCCTAACACTGAGTGTACCATTTCCAGATGATCGAAACTGGTACCGATGCTCTCTCAAACGTGAAAAACTACTTCCCCATGCCCATGATTGGTGTTAACCTCTAACGGTTAACGATTGACAAAATGACGATACAAATGAACGACTGAGGATGCGCCATATGGTCACCAGCAACCTAGACCGGCATGATCCTCACAAACACAGATGTGTTGCGTGTTAGTGCATGCATGACTGTGTGTTCTGTATTCATTCTTTATGCTGAGAATATGACCGTTATAATGTCATTCAATCCTGTCTCCATAATCTGATATTCCCTCGGCTTTCAATTATTAATCTGTTTGCAGCCAATGTCTCAAAAACATTACTGCCTCAAACAAAGATGAAATCAACTGACTGTGTCTCTGTATCGTATCCGTACAATATTGACCTTGTGACTATAACCGTTATCCTTGACTCACTGACGACCTTACTGTGCACGATCGTTTGGTCCAAATCTCTCCCGGACGAGCCCCCATGTCATGAGTTAAACGCTGATCCCTGCTTCCTCTACAATGATATTGACCTGACGTTTAACTGCTAGAGCTAAATGGTACAATCACATGTAGGACGGCCTCACTCTGCTGACTCCAACATAAATCCAACAACAAAGTCTTTTGAGTGAACTGAAATATAATTTATCGCAGGCAACTTCAACAGCAAACGTGAGCGAGTGAGCGCATCCAGTCTTGAGTCTTTCGCACTGCACTTTCGCTCTTGCTTCTCCATCGCTATTCATCTATCTAGACTGTGTGGATATTTGGGCACCAAGCGGGCCACCTGCCATGATAAGGAATGTACAACAAACGCCTACCTTCCACTGTCATATAGGGAATACGATATATGCCAGCGACCGTGGCCTCAGGCTAGCCAGGAGTACCTGTAGTCAATTGCCGGACACACCTAGAGCGACTTCATGTGGACACTGAGGATTGGCAACATCACAAAGGCCGGTATTCTGTGTGGTGTTGAAGCACGTCCTAGCTTGTCCTTGCTGGATCACCAAACTAAAGCTTAAGCCGTTACGGTGTTAGGTGACGTCATCCTATGACGTCTCAATTGCGTTCAATGTTGGTGTCACAATGTTCACCATTTGTGACACCCGTTATCTTCTTCTTTGATGCGCTAACTCATCAATTGCCTGCCTCACTGTCATTTACTACATGACAGACGCTAAAGAATACACAGACAAACATGTGACGTGTCGCACATTCTCAGGTACGATAGAGAAATACCCCCTTGCTTTGGTCGAAATTCAAACACCGTTCATATCAGGACAAGTATTGGCTGCTGTCCTTGAAAATCCAGTCGCGGATATTATTCTTGGTAATTTACCCAACATACATCCATGCTCTGAAAGAGAAATCAAAAGGTGGGAGCAAAAACACAGTATCCACCACAGAAACAGCGACGCAAAAGAGAAACACCATTCTTGCTTGTCTCAAGCTGCCAAAATACCAAGGGAGACAACCACTGAGGTAATTCAAAAAGAAGTTACCGAGGTGTACAATGCAGGGGCGGTCGAATCTAGAAACGATACGACCGAATTAAAACCTCGAATTGAGGATGCTACCAAACTACCAACTACCGAACCTGTAAATGTGCAACAAAACACACAACACACAAACGCAATAACACGACAGACAACCCACAAAACCAACACCGACCAACTACAGGAATCATTAGAAATAGTAGCGCCAAACTTAACTAACATCACTTTTGGGAATGAACAGAAAGCAGATACAACACTTGCACCATACTTTAAATTAGTTGGACTTAAACCAAAAGTTACTAAAAACGCATCGTGGACTTTTAGGCTACATAATAACATCTTAACTAGATTTTACACAACAAACCAGACCACGACACAGCAAGTAGTGTTACCACAAGCACATCGAGACAAAGTGCTAAAATTAGCCCATGACTCCCCTTTTGGAGGTCACATGGGGTATGAAAAGACCAGGGCTAGAGTCCTCACCCAATTTTATTGGCCAAAGTTTTGCCAACATATAAAAACCTTCTGTAGATCTTGTGATGTATGTCAGAGACTGGGGAAAAAGGGAAAAAACCCTACAGCAGAAGTCCAATCAACTACAACTGCCTCGAGGCCTTTCCAAATCGTGGCAGTTGACCTAGTAGGTCCGTTGAATCACATATCGAATAAGGGGAATAGGTACATTTTTACTCTTGTGGATTTATGTACAAGATGGCCCGAAATGCTGCCATTAAGATCTATCTCCTCTAAGGATGTGACGGACATATTACTAAATATTTTCTCCCGTTTTGGCTTTCCGGAGAAAATCATTTCTGATAGAGGTACCCAGTTCATATCTAATGCCACCCAATCAGTAACTAAGTTACTAGGCATCAAGCAGTGTTTCACCAGTCCCTATCGACCGGCCGCAAATGGTATCTGCGAAAAGCTTAATGGGGACCTGAAACACATGCTATCTAAAGTGACAGCTGAGAATCCAGCCGATTGGGACATACTTCTCCCAACGGTGCTGTTCGCATACAGAGAAGTCCCTCAATCAAGTACAGGGTTCTCTCCCTTCGAATTGATGTATGGAGCGAACCCAAGAGGACCTCTCACCATTTATAAAGAGATCATATCACAACCTGTAGATAGCCAACTTCCCATTTCCACCTATGATTTGGTCACTGATACCAGAGACAAAATCATACGTTCTTGTATATTGGCCAGAACATCACTACAGGAGAAAGGTTTTAAATACAGGCAGTACGCCAATAGAGGGGCAAAAACAATTGTCCTATATCCAGGTCAGGATATTTTACTTCTACTACCTGACAAAAGAGATTTACTGTCAACCTCTTGGCAGGGACCTTTTAAGATCATTAGAAGAATTTCAGAAGTAGATTACGAAATCTCTTTAAATGGAAAGTTAAAAATATTCCATGTAAATATGTTGAAACCATACTATGCTAGACAGGACAATGAGACAAATGAACAGACGCAACAAACTGTTGACGGAGACGAAACAATTTCCCAACGGAATGACACCTCGACAAACGAAGCATCGTTAACGACACACGCTTACGACGACAAAAACGACGAAGACATATGGACATTACCGACAATCTGTGATATTGACAATGACGACAAATTTGACGACATATTGACGATCGATCTCGACGACGACGACAATGACATTGAAGACAATTTACAAACTGTAGCATCTGTGATAAATCAGACAGACATGGACAATACTGAAATCCCTGTACCAAGTATGACTGACGACGGAAGTATAAAGGACATACATATCTCTGACACTTTGACACAACAACAGCGACAGGACATTTTGACGCTCCTGGACGACTATAAGACGATCTTTTCTAACAAACCTGGACGCACTGATAGAATAACACATTCAATTGTGCTAACAGATCTGAGACCGGTCAAATGTAGACCATATTCTATTCCTCTCCATTACAGATCTAATTTAGATAAAGAAATTTTAGACTTAGAGAAGAATGGCATTATTCAAAAATCTATGTCTCAATATTCTTCACCGATTGTCTTGGTGAAAAAGAAAGACCAGACAATCCGCTTGTGCATCGACTATAGAATATTGAATACCAGAACAACAACAGATGCAGAGCCTATGAACAGTTGTGAAGATCTTATTTTAGATATGGCTCAATCATCCTTATTCTCTAAGACAGATTTAGCGAAAGGATATTGGTAAGTTCCTCTACACCCTTCTTGTAGACATATAACAGCATTCGCAACACCTCTCGGGTTATACGAATGGCTATATCTTCCTTTTGGCCTAAAGAACGCACCGGCCACATTTGTGAGACTAACAAGATTGTTATTACACGGAATTAATGATGTAGTTGCTTATATTGATGATATATGCGTCCATTCTTCTGATATGACTTCTCACTTACTCACCCTAAAACAAGTCTTCCACCAAATCTCTCTTTTTGGACTTACTATCAAACCTTCCAAGGTTGAACTAGGCTATACACAAATAGACTTCCTTGGTCATAGAATTTCTGAAGGAAAATTGTTGACTGATGATAAAATTGTTTCCAAGATCCTTAATCTAGAAGTACCTACCACAAAGAAGCAGGTTAGAAGTTTACTAGGTCTGATTAACTATTATTCTAAATTCATTCCACATTGGGCAAAACTCACCTCAGTCTTTTCTGATATGTTAACTAAAGATCATCCATCAAAAATTTGTAAAAGTACCAGCTTAGATGATGCAATGTGTAAGTTGAAACATATTTTTTCTAATCCACCAGTCTTACGATTACCAAACATAAATTTACCCTTTATTTTGACCACAGATGCTAGCGCTATCGCAATAGGAGGTTGCTTGATGCAGGAAGTGGATGGCATAAGACACCCGATTCTCTACGTCAGCCGCAAACTAAAGAAGGCTGAGACTCGTTATGCCACAGTTGAATTGGAGTGTTTGAGCCTTTTGTTCTGTATATTGAGATTATCTAAGTTCCTCTTAGGAAGTCACTTTGTGGTCCTCACAGACAGTTCGCCGTTATTAGTCCTTAACCATGGGTCGCCCAAAAACAACAGGTTACAAAGATGGTGTCTTCTACTTCAGGACTTTGACTTCAAAATTCGCCATATTAAGGGCACCGATAACATAGTGGCTGACCTTTTATCACGGCAGACAAATGCGCCAGTAGAATGACTCTAATCACATTGGCCAGTAGCCACACTATAAACTGTGATACTTTTAGTCCGTTACATATAACAGTGTGACTCTACACCTACTAGAGTACTCTCAGTGATTAGGTGAATTACGAC
Organism: Cepaea nemoralis; assembly: GCA_014155875.1. Lineage (NCBI taxonomy): Eukaryota > Metazoa > Mollusca > Gastropoda > Stylommatophora > Helicidae > Cepaea > Cepaea nemoralis. Next base: position 12,757 of record JACEFZ010025543.1, read on the forward strand.
ACCCATAAACATACGTGATGAGCTATATTGTAAGAACTATACCATCAAATGCCTAAGCTCTAGAACGATTCCAGCAAGAAACAGTAACTGTGTTTATTTCAACCAATAATATCAACCAGTGAACTATCTCTGAACACTGTAATATTTCATACGTGACAGTGAGAGCAATCCATACTTGCTGTTGCTACAAATCTTTGCAAACAGCCGAAACAGAACAACATCGACGACAACACTCAAGAGACAGCCATACTAACTTTAACATTCATGGCATAACACACGAACGAAGGGACGTCAACGCGCACATCATCGTTGGAGTTATGTAATTAATTAGTTTACTATTAAATATGTATTAGATTTCCATTAATGATGTATATAAATTGTGTTAACCTGTAACTTGTACATATTCTACTTTAATATTACAGACGGTACCATTCATAGGCTAAATAACCGTCCTATACAAATGTCTCTAGTTAAATTATAACCTTATAACTAGTTAAATTAAATATTTTTCATTCATCGTACAAAAAGTACGTATTTTCTTAAAGGGCAAATATCGCCTAGCCCATTTTTTCTAAGGGCAATAACGCTTACCTCAACTTTAAGTATATATTTTAACCAATTACTATTTTGAATGACAGATGAGTGAATGACTGAGTGAAAGGATTAAATGAGAGAACGATACACTTGGCGGACAAATTGTACGCAAAACGTATTCATTGTAATTTGTCTGCGTCTTCCATGTAAAAGTGCATGACTTGTCTAATTTGTCAATACATGTGTAGAACTTAGTTTAGTAGTGAGTTTAATTTAGTAGTTAATGTAATATACTTAGTTAGCAGTTAGGATACATCTAAGCACCACTACTTGGAATGCCTAGTCAGTTATTGCACACAGTGCAGTATTACATGATTGAGGTTATCCCAACTCGTGACGCTTGGAATTACACCACACATTCAGCACGCACGTTACACAAACCTCAAAACTCAACACTATCAATTTAAAATACAGTCACTTTATTAGATACATCAACTTATTAGTTAACACACTAACAAGCCAACAGGGACACATGTAGTCTGAGGGGGATAAAAGAACAAGGTAACTACATATTTAGCATTATATAACATACGGGAGTAAAAGTGTATAGAAATACACACACAGATCAAGATTTGAAGGTGTACTTATTTAGCCAAGACTTCGGTCTTGTTAACCCTCTTTTATATAGGGGTTATTTGTCTGGGTACCATTTCGGGTACTATGAGAAGGGCAAGTTGTAAATACAACTACTAAAATGCCACGTAACTTCGGTCTGATAAGCATATTTAAGCACACGAGAGACAGGGATCTCTGCACCAAATCAGACAAGTGTTGTATGGTAGAATACATGAGTTTTTAGTGCTAGTAGGTAGATTACCAGGTTACTATCCACCAAACTACAAACACCAACTTTATGTGATTCGGTGACAGAATTAGAACGGATCTAATTCCCAACAACAAATCATGTCACGGGGGAGGAGGAATCCTGTCACCGCCTCACTTGCACATATAATAGAGGGCTGCAACTCCAGCCCAAGGGAAACCAGTGAGTCGCGCAGGACCCGAGTAATCTAGAACCTTCTCGATAGAGCTGGTCACAAAGTCCATGATTCCGTGGACACTGATGTGGCCCGCCTAATGCGGGGTCCACGAGGAACTCGGACAGAGTTACCGCCCGTGTCGAGTTAGGACACGCGGAGACCGGCAGAGGACAAACGGACTGGAGAGAGACAACAAGGCCTGCCTGAGAGGGACTCATAGATATTCATAGATATACTTAGGCTAGATAGTGTGCTAGATTGTTGTATGACAACTATATGTTTGATGTTTAACTATCTGTGATATGTAATATAAGAGAGCGCGGGTCTGTTTACCCACTGCGCCAACTGTACACTTTATACAATAAATGTTCTATATCCTAGCGAACAGTGTATTGTTGCCTGTATGAACCCGTGTCGAGTTAGGACACGCGGAGACCGGCAGAGGACAAACGGACTGGAGAGAGACAACAAGGCCTGCCTGAGAGGGACTCATAGATATTCATGCCATGAATGTTAAAGTTAGTATGGCTGTCTCTTGAGTGTTTAACTATCTGTGATATGTAATATAAGAGAGCGCGGGTCTGTTTACCCACTGCGCCAACTGTACACTTTATACAATAAATGTTCTATATCCTAGCGAACAGTGTATTGTTGCCTGTATGAACCCGAACCATTATTTAGATAAGAGTAAGATGATGACAAAAGCGTATGTTAATAGTCAATGATGTGTCGACACGACAAAACCCTTCTGCGCAAGCGCGGAAAAATGGCTTTCGGTTAAAGTATGCTGATGGTTCACGCTAATAATATGCCATTATGCCCACACTGCCCACAGATTCTTTCCATTCCATATCTCTGCTCACCCTACCCATATATTCATATAATGATATATCATATCTATTTGTATAAGTAAATAAGTAGTTAAATATACACTGGCATAAGACCAGCAAACAAGATAATATAAAGCAACATACGCCTGTTTGATCTTACACTTACTAAACAAGCTGAACCCATTGAATATAAATGTTAAACACAGGTTCTCAGAATATCTTGGATACAGAAAAGAACAAATGAATCCATATGACAAGAGCTAAATAGTAAAGAAGGTTGGGTATTCAAGACGTAAAACAAAGAGAATTGAAATAATTTGGTCACTTGAAAAGTCATGAAAGTTTAGAGAGAACAATCATGGAGGGATATATGCCCGGGAAGAGAGGAAGAGGAAGGCCAAAGAGAAGATGGGTGCAGGATGTGGCGGATGATCTCCAGATGAGTGTATCAGACGCGGGACATCTTGCTTATGACAGAGAAGTTTTCCGGAAGGTTGTTATGGGAGCAAGGTTCTGCAAGGGACATGCTACTGAATGAATGAATGAATGTTAGAACCTACACCTTTCCTGTGGTAACATGTAGATGTGAGTCATGGATCATTTTGCAATCACTAAAGAAAAATATGGGGCCTTTGTGCTTAAATGGCACTGTCATGTTGCAGTAATGGAGTAGTTGATCTGCACACATATGAAATATAAATAGAAGTCACAATATAAAAGTAAGCACTAAATGTAACTAGCGAAAGCACCGCTATAGTTGCGTCACAAGCTGTGTCGTTTGACAACGGCAACGTTGTAACGACACTTCAGCACAGAACTCACACCAGGAAACATCAACTCCTTTACACTATGTCATGCAACGCTCACATGAATGCATGCACTAGACTAGGCTCCAACACATAGAACCGTTCGCATCAGCTCACCAACAGTATTCCACTATGGCACACGGACATCATCGGTTAACCGTGCCCGAGTCGCAATCACACGTAGTAGTTGATGAACAGACCACCCGTCAGGGGCAGTCAGCAGCATGTTATGCCATGCATACTTCAGAAATCTACACTCGCATGACACGACTATGGTAAGGATGAATGGGAGAGTGGTTGGATCGTCTGTGAAGGGAGCATATTGCATTCAGTGAATCAGTAGGTAAAGTTCATCACATTAAGGTCATGTTGACTGTGGAGCGGCTGGCTGTATGGCATGTTCGTAACCGTGTGTAACACAGTACAGCCAAATAATGTTATCCATCAATCGTCCTTTTGCCTGCTTGAGGTTGTATCCTGTCATGGAGTGCGGTCTGGCTGATGAAGAGAGGCTGGTTAGGGCATTTGTGCCTCCCCAAGGTCTTGGCATCCTTTAGAAGGTGCTCACGTACATCATCCACCTAGACGGGTAACGAGATAGACAGACGGATACAGGACTGCTTTGGGAAGCATCCAATAACGGGGTGACCTTGTTAAGACAGCGGCGTGCATAGACAACCGCACCACTACAACGGAGAAGCGTTTAGTTGTACCTCTCATTGCCAGTATCGAGAGGACAATCATCACGGTACATTCATTACCACTGTTCTCTACACCTCCACACAGCCCAAGTATATTTCCCATCCCGTGACAGCCACAGACAAGTTTCTAGAATATCAGAGACCAAGAAGAAAAAAACTGACATTCTACAAGATATTTATTACATGTCACAGACAAGTTCTTAGAATATCAGAGATCAAGAACAATACTGACATTCTATAAGATATTTATTACATGTCACAGACAAGTTCTTAGAATATCAGAGACCAAGAACAATACTGACATTCTATAAGATATTTATTACATGTCACAGACAAGTTCTTAGAATATCAGAGACCAAGAACAATACTGACATTCTATAAGATATTTATTACAAGTCACAGTGGCTGGGAAAGAACAGTGATGGAAGGAATGGTTCCTAAACGAAGACGCAAGGGTTGCCCAGCTCTGATGTATGTAATTTTGCAGTTACATTTGTCTATGGAATGAGGTAGTCAGTCTCACATTAACCCTCCTGAACCCTCCTGAACTGAATATGCATGGTAGATTACATTGTTACTATTCAGTGCCCTTGTGAGTTCCTGTAACACAGTAGTGTCTTTAAAGGTTTCACAAACACATAGACCCTCATGACACAGAGTTGTTCTAAGTCAACTGCAGCTTATACTCTATTATTCTTTGTACTCCAACAGATAAGCAGAACGAGCCTGAGGCTGAAACAGCCAATAACAACATCTCCTTCGCGCCGCCACCAGAAGTGGTTGACCTCTGCAGAGAAGCGTTCCAGAAAACTGCAGAATATCTCAGGGGAGAGTTGGATGGTAAGGCAATATTCTTCCTTTGTCGATTTTGGTTTTCATTCATTCGCTTTGAATTCAAGCATAACTCATACACATGATACTACGAGGGGAAGTCAATAAATAAGTCATAAATGGCTGTAGAAAAATAACTAAATATGATAACTTGAAACCAGTTTAGTTTTATACATACATTGTCCCTTTATTTATCAACATAATTTCCACCAACATTGATGCACTTATCCCATCGTTTTATCAGTCCTCCCAAACCGGCTGCATAGAACTGTGTGTCCTGTTTTCTAAACCACGTTTTCACTTCACATTTAACTTCGGCGTCATTTGCGAAATGTCTCCCACCAAGGTGGGTTTTCAGTGGACCAAAGCGGTGGAAATAGCTAGGGGCTAGGTTGGGGCTGTAAGGTGGATGTTCCAGAACTTCCCACCTTAGTTGGTTAAGTTTCTCCTCAGTTAATCGAGCCGTATGTGGTCTGGCATTGTCATGAAGAAGCAACATTCCTCTAGTCAGCAGTCTTGGACGTTTTCTTCGAATTGCATCATGAAGCATCGATAGAACTTCACAGCCGGGAAGGTTAACCCGGTCAACAAATGCCCGCAGAAGTTGGATGTGTCGGCCTAACGGCGCAAGAACGCAGCTCTGCTGTAAACAGGCACAACGCAGTCACATCCGAAAAAAAAAAAGACAAAAAAAAATCCGGATGAACGCAGAAGCAGAAGAAGAACTTCACAGTACGATTCAAAATTCACATTGCCACCTTTCTTCTTGAAATTGGTTACTCGCCTGTCACCTCTAATCATCGCCTCCACCCGCTGCATGGATGCTTCTGTTGCAATCTCAACAGGACGACCAGATCGGATTTCATCAGCATCCTTGAGAAAATTTTTCTACCCAGCTATGCACCGCTTTACGGGACAAACATTTGTCAGCATAAACAGGAAGCATTTCCTTATGAATGTCCTTTGCAGGCAGTCCTTTTACCCACAAAAATTGCACAACAGCACGTTGCTCTTCGGTTGTACACTCTGTAAGTACAGTTGCCATTTTGTTTATATGCTGCGCATTCGCATGAGGTACCTAGCGCTACCTGGCGAATGGGAATATAAAGTTTGATGTTGCTGTTACCTAATGACACCTGTAGAAAACACCAACTACATTTACCTGCCATCCCACAGAACTGTGTGACTTACTTATTGACTCACCAGCATCCTTTCAACAACTGGCGCTTTTGGGGAGTACACTGGACTGATGTTTGCGTTTTGGTTAGCCTTCCTTATTACCAGTGTCCCTCGCCATTAAGCGAACCCACTCCGACTTCAGAGGTAGTCCTTTGCCAATGAATGATTAGCATTCTATAGCGCCTCCTCCCTTCCCCTGGTCCTCCTCCTATTCATCCTTCTCCTGCTTCTCATTGTCCTCCTACTCGTTCTCTTCCTCCTCTTGTTATTACTCCTGTTCATTATTTTCGTCCTCCTCCCCTCCTTCTTCTTGTACCTAGCAGACTGGATGATAATCTCTCCACAATCCTCACTGGGTGTCTTTTCCGCCCCAAGGCAGGGATTGAACAAAGAAATAGAGCCGAGCTCCCAGGTCAACCCAACCCAAAATGGGTACCTGGTAATGTTCTGGGATGTAAAAGCAGGTGACATGATATTGACCCCATCACCTACTGAGGGCCAGTTTGTCCATACAAATATGGGGCGAACACCATATACCTTATACGCCTCAAGGCATGGACAAGGGTCCTGTATTCACCTACTCTTCAATCCTTACTCTGTAATTCTGTTGAGCAATTCATGTGCTCATATTTAACTATGTTTTTGATGGGAGTGGGGGGGGATGCCTGTTAGCGCCTAATGGTGGGCAGCGCTTACCAAACCCGACACCCCACATTGTGCCAATGCCTGCATGCAGAGGAGTGCAATTGGGAGTGTAAAACCTTATCCTAGTGCGAGGAAATGCAACCTCAGGACTAAATGTCACATCAGGACAGACCAGGCCCTAAGCCTTGGTCAGCAACTGGTCTAGGATTGAAGCTCCAACATGTGGACAGTTACAGCATTGCTTTGCTGATCTGGCAGCTTCTGCAGCTTGCCTTGTTCCAGATGTTATGGTGTCACCTTTCCCCTGGAGTAAACTAGGCAGGCCGAGAGAAGGGTCATGCTGCATGGGCAACACATGGTCTCTAAAATTCAGCCCAGGCTTTGTGCTATGGAGAGGTTATGCCTTTATTTGAAGCACAATGTAACACACTAGTGTCATGACTGCAAGAGAGTTTAGTAAGTCACTTTCATTGTACATGAATATTTCCATAAGTGCTCTAGTCTCCTCCCATACATCACACAAGGAGAATCTCAGCAAGGTGCACAAACTCTGTACCACCAGCGAAGATCCAAATGTAAGTATATTAGAATCACACAAGCTATAAATATTCTTTTTGTGGGTAGGTTTCCTAATTTTGAAATTGAGCCTGAGCATCAGACTATTCAACGTGCTGGCTGTTTGTTTGTTTGTTCGCTCGTTTTGAACACAAGTGTAGTCCATGCTGGACTGATTTTGCTTTGGATTTCCCTATTACTAGTGTCTCTCACCATCAGGAGAACCTAATCCTACTTCTGAGGTACTTGTAATTTACGTCATTTACAGTTACGAGAAGTCAACGTTTTAGATCAGTAGTAGCATATGTATGGACTTTACGAGTTCAAAGCGAGTCAACAAAATATCATAGATGTTGAGTTGAGTTGAGTTGAGTTGAGTTGAGTTGAGTCAAGAACCGACATCACTGCACTCAGGACATTCCCATACATGCTCAGTTCCCTCGTTCAACAGCCAGCGAAGAGTCATACTACTAATCGTTCCCACCACTATCTGATTAAATGTTCTCCTGGTCTTCCCTCTCAGTTTTGAGATTCTTCTAGAACCCCTGCCGATCCCCCGCAATCTCATTCTTTCCACATATGGGTTCTCAATCTGTTCCTCCACTATCTCCACCTGGTCCCACAAGCGCATGACCACCTCCCCCTTGTCCATAGGCAAGATACCACCAAGAGGTGCAGTCCCTGCCAGCCTATCAGCCTGTTCATTCCCCCGTAAATCCGCATGGCCAGGACAAAATATCCATAATTATAAGAATAAGGCAAACAGCTTTCTTTGGTCATACAGATAGAAAATAGGCATGGGAGAACATCGATATGACAGGAAAGATCAGTGGTAAAAGAACGAATGAACGGGTGAAATTTATTTTCAAAGGGTCATGAATCAGGCACGCAGGCTGGACTTACATTTGGCCCGTCCAACCTCTCATCTTTCACACATCAATTATCTACTGTGCATGTTACATTCACATAGAAAAACAACATTGTCAAATTAATGCTGTGAACATAAACAATGCATATAACTTTGTTATGAGACAGGCAGGCAGACACATACACACCCATACTCTCACAAATGCATAAACAAAAACATACATGCCTACATACACATATTCATACATACATCATTTACTGAAACACTCATGTCAGAGACAGACTGAGAGAATCAATGCATGATAGTCTAAGACAGTTGCACGGACGAATGTCATCAACTGAATTGATCTAGAGCAACAAGAACCAAGTTTTTGTTTAAAGTTCACTTTTCAAGGCACATGATGATGATGATACGTCAGTATGGCATATTCCAGCCTTTCCTCTTCTCATGAAATTATCTAATTTTGGTAATAAAACGTACAAAGTTTATGTTATGCAGTTTTGTTTTGTTTTCTATCAAAACCCAATATAGGCACCATTGAAGATTACAAGTTGCTGGAGAAGATGAACCAGCTGACTATGGGCAAGTACTCGGAGATGAAACACATCGCCCTCAGCATCAGTGGGGCTCTAAATGACCTCAGTGACAAATGTAGGTTCTGAGATCAGTGGGTGTGATATGTTGTTTGTACTGTATGTAATTACTATACTGTTTCTCTGGTCCATCGGACACTAGTGTATTTGGAGTATATTGCTTCTTCTTCATTTTCCTCTTTTCCTCCTCTTATTCTTCTTCTCCTCTCCTTTTTTTCTCCTTCTCTTCATCTTATTTTCTTTTTTGCGTTTGCTCGCTTTGAGCTAAAGTGTAGTCCATACACGCACTACTACTTCTAGCACGTTTTACTGATTTTTTACATGTGGGCTTACTTTCCCTATTAGCCCACTCTGTCTTCTGATGTACTTATAATTTACATCCCCAAGTATAGGTCAGCATGGCCAAATGGATAAGAATGCTTGTTCTTAAACACCCTGTGTGCTGATGCCGAGGTAAGGGGTTCAACCCTTACATCGGACAGTTGGGCTAAAATTTTAACCTATTGTCCCTAACTTGGGGACAAATTACAAGTACCTCTGAAATCGGAGTGTGGCGAGGGACACTGTTATAAGGGAGAGCTAATCCACATGCAGAATTCAGTCCAGCACTATTAGAAATAGTGTGAATGGATTACGCTTGAGTTCAAAATGAGAGCGCAAAAAAATAAAAAACATCCCCAAGTCAAGGATGAGAAGTGAACATTTTAGTCCAACTGAATGGTGTAGGGATTGAACCCGCTACCTCAACATCAGTACGCTGAAAGTTTAAGAGCGAATTAGCTATGCTGACCTCCCTTCTTCTGTTTCTTCTGTTTTTTTTTCTCCTCCTGCTTCCTCTTCTTCTTCTTCTGCATTTATCCTTTAATGATGCATGAGCCCTCAACCAATTCATGCTATGATATCTGATCTTTTATCAACTTCTGCAGCTCCCTCCTGGTTCACCCCATATTATTTATCTATGTTTCTAATCCTTGTCTTCATGTGTTTTAGATGAAAATAAGCATCAGGAACAACAAAAACTAAAATATGACACATACAAAATCCGCTGACTGAAAAGCTGTGTGACCTGTTCTTCTGTATGAATACAAATACTGTACAATGAGTAATAATGTGTTCACGTGCAGTGCAATGGCAAAGAAACTGGAATCAGCGGAGATGTGTTTTTAAGAAGAATGTTGAGAGTATTGTGGACAGAGAAGAAAACACATGCTGAGGTGCTGAGGACTACAGGCTGCACCTGAACACTCATCAAAACCATAAGAAAATGACAAATGAAATGTTTGGGTCAATGAATAGAATGCCATGTACAGAAGAAAAGCCAATGAGCAAGTTCTACAAGGAACAAATGAAAATTGTAAACTGATTAGAGGTATTAGATGTAGACAGGCAATATGTTTTGAGCATGTTTTGAGAAAAAAACAAACAAAAAACTGAGGAACTTGGTGACAATAGGCAAGATCGTGTGGTAAAGAACAAGGAGAAGGCAGAGAAGTAAATATCTCAATGGTTTGGCCACATGGCATAATCAATATGTCAACGTCTCATAAATACAGGTGACTTTAGCTTGTCATCTTAATTATGTCAGTGAGTCTTTCTACATGCACTCAGTGAGATATCACATAGTTGCATGTAGGATAACCTTATTTATTCAGGCAAAATGGTAGCATCGTGACATGAATACATATTATCACATTACGCACAAATGGTATCACAATATTATATCTACAATAATGGCAAATCACACTCAGCCGTAGCAGTCATCCGTGCGCTCATAATACAGTTCACTCTCATTCCTCGTACTTAATAACTCGCTGCTATATTCGCTCAGGAATACAGGTTTTCACACCGGCATTTCATACACTCTCCTGCCCGATCGCACACGTTTTTCCTCTATCACGTCAAGTCCCAGTCTACCCCTTCTGGTGTTCGGTCTAATAGTCACGTGATGCTTGACCGCGTGTCCCCTGTGATAGTTGTGCTGAGTCGGTTGTCTTGCCGTACTAGGTGTCCGGTCTTGTTGACTCAGGTCCTTCAGTGCAAGGTTGTACTGTCAGTCAAGGACGTAGTCCCGTCTATGTCCTGTCTATGACATCTCTATTGTCCTGTCTATCACATCTCTATTGTCCTGTCTATCACATCTCTATTGTCCTGTCTATCACATCTCTATTGTCCTGTCTATGTCCTCATCCGTACTCCTCAATACGCTGACACAGTACAAAAACATAAGAGCTGATCCATGACTCTGGTGATCGTGAGAGATCACGAAACATGACCGCCCACGCTTACCGGGATGGCACATGATGATGATGATATAAGCTAAATAGATGGAGTAGAGATCCATATATGGGAAAATACTAGGCAAGAAAAGTGAGTAAGACAGAGAAGGACATTTATGGGAACCTTGATCAGATGGGGAGCAAATATTATAAGCAATACCATCTTCATCAGTATATCTGACATCAAAATACAAGACAATTTATTCAAAATATCAGACACCATCTTCATTAAAATATCTGACACCATCTTCATCGAATATGTAACAATGTCTTTATCAACATATCATATCAGACATCATCTTTATAAATATCATACATCTTCATCAAAATATCATACATCTTCATCAAAATATCAGACATCATCTTCATAAGTATCAGACATCATCTTTATAAATATCAGACATCATCTTTATAAATATCAGACATCTTCATCAAAATACCATACATCTTCAACAAAATATCAGACATCTTCATCAAAATATCAGACAACAGAGAAGATTAGAGAGTTAAACTTCATTGTGAAGATGGCACCTGTATAATTGATGCTGCTCCTGTATTTGATCTTCCCTACTATTGCCGCAATAATGCCAAAACTACTAGTTAGGTTGATTCATGCTTGTCTGGATGAGCCTGTCGATTTCTTGGTAATTTCGATGGTAATTTGCCTTGATTATGTTTACAAAATTCATTTCACAATGTTTATTTTTGCTCCTATGTAAATGTATAATGCTCTTGATGAACAAAAGACGAGTGATTGGAAGGGCCGAATGTAAGACGGGCCTACGTGCTCAATTTGTGACCCTTTAAAATAAAGTTGATTTGATTTGATCTGATTTGATACCCCGCTTTGGATTATTATTGTTTTACATTTTCCATGTATAATTTTATTTCATTGTATAATTTTCTGTTTTTCGTGTACAATATTTGACTTTTGTTTACCTCTTATGCTCTAAAATGATTAAAACTCTTTCCCCACCAACAAACAGATAAAAGTCTGCAGCCATACCTGGAGCAGATAGACCAGATAGAGGAGAGTGTCACAGCCTTAGAACAGGCAGCGTACGGACTGGACCAATACTCAAAACGTTTGGGTGAGTACATGGTGTCTTCCATCAGGGGTCTCTGTAGCAAAGTGGTTAAGTTGCCTGCCCCATGCTCAGAAGGTTGTGGGTTTGATTTTGGACTTCATTTATTTCACGAGTGCAATTTTCTCAGAGACTCATGGGGGTCGTTGCTAAAGCTACAGAGTTCATGTTTTGTGCGACACTATCGGCAGGCCACCCTGCAGAATGAGACAAAGCCATATGGGGAAAAACCTGTTGCAGTTAAGTTGGTCTCTAGCCTGTAAACCCTTTTATGGTATTTTCATAATCAGTTTTATATGCACTTAAGAGTCCTGCTGTTCCTTGAGAAATTGATGGATTATTGGCCCAGAAAGAGCAGCTGGTGCTCAGGGGACGTACATCTCCATCTTATAGCCCATTCTGTGTGGCATTATTGATCATGTCTTTCAACAGCTTTCTGTCTTGTGGACTGCCAGTCATGTTTTATATCGATGTTTCGCCAGGCAATGATGTCAAAGTGATAGTTTGGCATCGTCTCATTTTTCTTCCACTGTTTCTCCTGCTTTCTAACTTTCCTGTTGTAATGACAAACTCCAGCTTTCTCCTTCGCATAACATGCCCAGATAATGTGGACTGTCTCCTGCTGATGCGAGTAACCCGTTCTCTTTGTGAGGTAACTTCCTTCAAGATATCTTCATTGCTCTTTATATCCATCCGCAGGGTTCTCATCATTCTTCTATAAAACCACATCTCCGTAACTTCCTTATAATTCCTCTCTTATGTTCTAATTGTTCATGATTTGCTTCCGTACATCAGAATTGGCTCATTGTAGCTCTAAAGAATTTTCCCCACCTCAATTGACAAAGATAAAGTATTCTTCATATTGTGAAGTGCTGCCGCCCACATCACGTGGTTAATATTCAATCATCGGTCAGGCTTGGGGGTTCACAAACAAATCCTATAATGAATACTACATGATGACTGCTCGGGCAGCTGATCCTAAGATCGGAAAAACTCTACTGGCACATACCAGCAATGGTGTGGATCTCTTTCTGTGCTTTATCCTCCTGTGATGCGAGACCCGGATCAAATTCTTGGTAAGGTGTGCATTTTTTTCTGTCGGGAGCAAAAAAAAAAAGCCTAATTTGCAAGTTTGTGATGAATGCACTAACCAGGCGGCTTTAATTGCCTAGGTTCGAGAAGTCTTCTCCTTGAGATTGTACACACTTTTCCCAGTGTACTCGTCACTGTTGGATGCATTTCAGGAAGACCTCTTTAAGAATAGATTACAGAGTGGCCCTCGTGTTCCACACAGTGTCTTCCTATGACTCAATTCAGGTCCCTTCACCTACATTCTCAGCTTGGGAAACAGCTAACAATTTCTAGGAGCCATGTCGGGAGAGTAAGGAGACTTACAAACCAGGGGATTGTTGTGTTTGGCCAAGAAAGTCTGAATCAGATGTGAAGAATGGACATGTGTTGTCGTGATGGGATTGCAGAGATCCCGTTACACAGACACCTGTTCATTTGCATTCTTCTTATTTGATCAATCTTGTTACCCAGATGTTCGTTCATTCACATTCTTCTAATTTAATTGATCCTGTTACCCAGACACCTGTTCATTTGCATGCTTCTCGTTTGATTGATTTTCTTAGCCAAACACAATATTCCTCTGGTTCATCACGCCTATAATTTATCAACATGGCTGCTTTCGATTTTTTTATGTTCCCTAGCTGAAAAATGCTGGCATCATGGCTAAGGGGTTACGGATGCAGTTCGTAATCCCGCATACTTGCATTCGAAACACAGCTGTGGACGATTTGGCAGCAGACAGCCTTACGTTGGTTTTTTACGAAGTGGTATGGGTGCAGGTTGTTCAGAAAGCAGTTGCAAACTACTGAACGTAAACTTGCCCAGGAATCATGAACAGCCAAAGTGCTGGGGTTGACAGCTACGTCCTGTAAAGGACATGCAACTAACTTCTTTAAGCAGAAACAGCAGCTGAAAGAAACCTGATTTTAGTCATGATAATACACTATGCAGAATGCAATGGCTATGCAACTGCATTCCAAAAAAAAAGCCTTCCTGAAATGCTTCCAACAATGGGGGACTGATGGGAGAAGTCTGGACAGTCTCAAGGTGACTACTGTGATGGGTTTCAGATCTCCAGGGGAGTAACTGCAGTTTCCTAACCAGAGGTCCATCATTTTTGGAATAAACCTCGTAAATATTATGTTGTGTATCATTAGTGACAACTGGCAAGATCGAGGGGAACAGACCAAGAGGAAGACCGAGAGGAAAATACCTGGATGGCTTGGCCACATGGCATGGAAGAGACAGGAACACTGAGCTGATCCACAACACTGGTGATCGAGTGAAATGGCGAGTCATGACTGCCCAAGCTTTCCGGCATGGCACATGATTGATTGATTGATTATCATTTATGTATTCGTAGTAGGGGATTACCCAAGTAGATGACAATATTTTTGTTACACAAGTCTGAAACTGATGTCATGTGTTCAATGTCATTTCAGAAAACAAATTCAAAGCACTGGAAAAGAGATGAAGGCACGGCCAGCAAAATGTGAATGTGCAATAACAATATTTGTGTCTGAAAGACTCATGTGTATGCCTGGAAAAGCCTCTTAGACGCAGCCGGTTGAAAATGTGCACCTGCAGATAACTGTATAGATACGTTAAACATTCTGAACTTATGGATGTGCTTCTGTTCAATGCAGAAAAGGCTTTCAAATAGATTTGGAGGGGAAAAGACTGTTTAATTGTGATACATACAATAAATAATTATGCACACATTAATTGTTCATCTGCTACTGCTTTTGAGTTGCTATACATTAGAATATGAAACCTATGCATACAATAATTGTTCATCTGCTACTGCTTTTGAGTTGCTATACATTAGAATATGAAACCTATGCATACAATAATTGTTCATCTGCTACTGCTGTTTAATTGCTATACATGCAGAGTAGTTAGTCGTGGATTATCCTCACCACACATGGAACCATCCAGTCCATAATTGCTTGGGTCACCTCCTCAGTATCTTCCCAGCCTGTAGCCGTCGATGACACCAGTTCTGTGTTTTCTGTGTTGGTGCCCTATTCTGCTTTGGTCGACTACATAGCACTCCTGTCTGGTTAACCCCTTTTCACTTGATGTTCTTGCAGTCTGGTCAAAGTTGCAGATCCGCAGTCGTCTTTTGATTAATTTAATCACCCCGCCTGTCTGCTGGCATTCAGTATATCACTTCGGTCCATTGCTTGTCCACTTTCTCCAGTAGACCAGCCCGCCAGCCTGTCAGCCTGTCAGCTTGCTAATTTCCTCTTACACCTGCATGTCCTGCCGCAAAAATGAACCAGTTTTTATCAAGCTTGACCTAAAAAAAGTCTTCACCCACTTTCTTCGACCCCAGCCCAACTAGATCTTCGTGGGCATCCTCACTGAGTCACAGAGAAAGCATGTCTGGCCTTCACCCCTTTTGACTTGATGTTCTTGTGGTCAGGTTAAGGTTGCAGATTCACAGTCATTCACATAGATATAAAAATTATGCACTAACTAATTGTTAAATATGGTTTTGGACAGATCTTTTCCATAGCCACATAGCACACCAGGGAGGGGGTGGGGGGGGGGGGATATACAGAAAACAGGACTGTTTTTTTCCACGGCTGAAGGTCTATTGGGAATATGGTGCTAGCCCCATGATTGGATGGTTGATGTGGTCAGTGTTACACCGGCTGCCTTTACTTCCCAGAACATTTAATGGTACCGACTTTAGGCTGGTGTAACCATTTTAGCCCTGGTCAATTAATAATACAATTCTGATATAAGCAAATAAAGGTATCTTTTTACATGCCATAAAACACATTGGACACACGTGGGGGTTTCAAATGAAAACCTGAAACATATATGTGTGTGTGTGCTTGCGTGTGTGCATGTGTTTTTTTTTGGTTTGTTTTTGTTTTCCCGGAAATTAACCATTAAAGTGCCACACAACGTCCTACTTCAGATACATCATAGTGTCCCATAATTAGGTTTAATTGTTGCAGTCATAGCTCAAAATACCCCACAAATAGTACACTTCTTTCCTGCTCTTCAATGGGAACTAATCAATACAGTCAGCTGTAGTAATATGTGACAACACGCCAGGGTGTGTACACAGAATGTCACCCAACATTGAGAGCCCAAACGTTCCAGGGTCGATATACAAACGCGTGCTCATAAGCACCTAAATCCATATATGACATCTGTCACTGCTTGCTGTCAGAAGGTAAACTGTGTTTGTGTGTCCTCCACGTGCACTTATCTCTCTCTCTCTCTCTCTCTCTCTCTCTCTCTCTCTCTCTCTCTCTCTCTCTCTCTCTCTTACTCTCTCTCTCTCTCTCTCTCTCTCTTACTCTCTCTCTCTCTCTCTCTCTCTCTCTCTCTCTCTCTCTCTCTCTCTCTCTCTCTCTCTCTCTCTCTCTCTCTCTCAGAATGTCGGACGGACTTCCATGTCCAATTCTTAACCCTTTGACAATAAAGTTTGTTAGTTCGTTTGTTCTGTATATCGCTAGTTTCTCTCAATACACCCCTTTATTAGAATAAACTGACCAGTTCTAATGCGTGCTGTTATAACCCAACTCGATACATTTTCTGTAATTCACACTCTTTTTGTCATTGTCACATTATAATTGGATATGCATATTTGTTCAGAGTCAGCTTGCTGCCTTTCACGAACAACGGTACGGCTGTATATAATAGTTGGATACATTAGATAACATGCGAACAGATTTTCGTCATCTGGTGGTGTAAACTTCACCGTCGAGCAAGAGCTTCAGGAGGTTTCCGACCATCAGAAGTCGTTCCAATACCACTGTCTCTGCATCGTCTTTTCACTCTGGGGTGGAAGGGGAGGGCCGGTACGTCCATGTCAAGACTCCCTGGTGTTTTTCTTATTACGTGCATCCGAGCCCTCTATGCCAACATCGAGACGTGATCTCGCTGATTGCAGTCTTCCCACTAAGTCGTCGCTATGTGTGCCTACCCAAACATCCTCTTTGCCCTATCTGTCTGTCAGTCTGTCTAACTATGTCTGTCTTTTGTCAGTCTAACGGTCTATGTGGCTAGCTGATTAGCCAACTGGCTAGCTGTGATCTGTTCGTCTGTCTGTCTTTCAACTCGTCTGTCTGACTATATGTTTGCTTGTCCGTCTATCAATCTTTTACGTCCGTCAAATTTCGCGTTTCGCTGGTCAGATTACGTATTTCGCTAGTCACATTTTTTTATTTCACTGGTCAAATTACGCGTTTCACTGAAATACCAGCAAGCATACCCTTATCTTTATTTTTATTTGTTCCCCGTAACCCTCCATGACCTACGATTAAATCAGACAACGATTTATCACAGCTGACGTAGACATTACACGACTGATTGTACACTGGGACGTAAAACCAAATTGTGTAGAACCACTCATACGTAAACATGGCCGTTATAATCACTTCCCGAGTGAAATCCCATCAGAATATTAATCAAATATATATCAGTTTGTTATCTGTGCTATCTTCGGTTTATCCTTGATACTCTTCTTCCTTTTGTTATCCATTTATTCTCCCAATCGAACATTGTTCTCCAGCTACTTCACGCTAAATCGTTTGTAAACACAGAAATATTAATTGGGAAACTTTTGAGGCCACCACGACAGTTCATAAATAAACATACACGTACTATTTGGCGCTCATAGAAATAGAAGGATGCAGAGACTAGATCAGTGGTTCTGAACCTTTTTTGGCTCGTGCCTCCCATCACCATATTTTCAGAACGTCATTCCCCCTCCCCCTTTTCGTATTTCCTACCTAAATTTGGCCCGTGCCCCCCTTTATCATATTTTCAGAACGTCATGCCCCGCTTCACCATATTTTCAGAACGTCATTCCCCCCTTTCGTATTTCCTACCTAAACATCCCGCCCCGCCCCTACACAGTATACGTAATAATGGAAGCTAAATTTAACAGCACATACTAAAACAAGTCTAGACGTCCACATAAAACATGATTTGTGGGTCTACTTACTTTATAAATTGGATTTTAGAAGGGTGAGACGTACAGAAGCGTACAGTATGAAGGGAAAAACAATATCAAGTAATCGGTTCTTGTATTAACGCGATCTTGAAATAATCGTAATCCCCCCCCCCCCCCTGGAAACCCTAAAATTCCCCCATGGGGAGGGGGATTCCCCACAGGTTGAGAACCACTGAACTAGAGGACAACAATTGAACGCTGTAGTTACCAACCGGGATTCGAACCTGTCACTCCCAAATGATGACAGCGCCTCTCTGCAGGAGCAAGTGTACTTTAACGCACGACCAACTAGACACCTACTTCTTTCTTCTATTCCTATGAGCGCCAAACGGTTATAAAAAAAAATGTTTGCATATCCTTTACAGGACATCGCTGTCAACAGCAGCATCTTTCAGCTGATTGTTGATTTCTCGGCAAGATTACGCACAGTAGTTTGCCATTGCTGTCTGAGCGGCCGGCTCACATACCCCGTAAGTTACCGACGCGATTCGAACCACTGCTGATTCTCACCGTCGTCACGTTACTTACGAGATTACGGAGAAAAGTCGCTAACCTCTAGGTCAGGAAGCCGGCCGCCAAACAATACATATGATTATTTATAAATCATTCGCAGACGTGTTCATAGTCGGTTGGATTTTCTTCTAAAGTGTTTATCAGAAAGAGGTAGTCAGTCTCACACCAACCACCATCGCGCCTACTACGACATCCATGCCAGATTACAAGATTGCCACTCGTTGCTTCCCTGATTGGTACCTTGCCACTCGTTGCTTCCCTGATTGGTACCTTGCCACTCGTTGCTTCCCTGGTTGGTTGGTACCTTGCCACTCGTTGCTTCCCTGTTTGGTACCTTGCCACTCAATGCTTCCCTTGTTGGTTGGTACCTTGCCACTCGTTGCTTCCCTGTTTGGTACCTTGCCACTCGTTGCTTCCCTTGTTGGTTGGTACCTTGCCACTCGTTGCTTCCCTGTTTGGTACCTTGCCACTCGTTGCTTCCCTTGTTGGTTGGTACCTTGCCACTCGTTGCTTCCCTGTTTGGTACCTTGCCACTCAATGCTTCTCTGGTTGGTTGGTACCTTGCCACTCGTTGCTTCCCTGTTTGGTACCTTGCCACTCGTTGCTTCCCTTGTTGGTTGGTACCTTGCCACTCGTTGCTTCCCTGTTTGGTACCTTGCCACTCGTTGCTTCCCTTGTAGGAACCTGTAACACACGGCGGTGATGTGATTATAACTACTACTATGTTCAGCATCTTTATAATGTCATCTTATAATGAATTATGTTGACTGTTTCTTCAGACTCAAGGCCTAGGGCATTTCTGTCGCGTATTTTACACCTGCGTTAGCGGACTAGCTTGAGCACTCGCTGACCGTCAGGTATTACTGGGTTCACATCCGCACCGAGGTCAGATTTCTGTCCTTGCCAGAGTAACTAACGACGATTGCCTGAAAGAGGCTAATAAAAATAGAACACTATATAAACAATAATAAAGGGACAAACAGCTTTCTTTGGCCATGTGATAAGAAGAGAGGCATTGAAGAACACCGTGACAACTAGAAAGATCGAGGGGAAGAGAGGCAGAGGCCGACCAAGAGAAATGATGCTGGATGGATTGAAACGGTACCATGGAGGAATATCAGCAGCAGAGTCGATCCAGAACATGAAAGACCGGGATCTGTGGAGAGACATGAACGCCGACCCCAGCTGGCATGGCAATTGATGATGGTGATGAAGTCCTTGTTGATTCGTCAGCAGTATAGCTATAGCAGCATGATTATACAGGGTGTGTTTTTAATGACTGTGCTGTGTTTGAAATATTGCCGGTCCAAGTTTTGTATTTACTTATTATGTTGCATGGCTTTACAGAGGTGAATACAAAATTGGGCCGGCAATATTTTCAAACACTGCATAATCATTAAAAATACACCATATAGTATGCTTGTAGGTATACAGTACACTATTTCTGTCCGTCTGTTTCATGTACTATATGGACAGCAGTGACAGAAGTTTGGAGTGACCACTGTTAACTGATTCACTGTCGACGGATTAATTGTCGTCAAACGTGATCTCCCATTTGGATAGGCTATACACAGCTCGGAATTCTGAGGTAAGTATGAACATTTTTTTCAATTTTCCCTTTCTCTTCATTGCTTTCATTGTTTTTATCTTTTTATTCTTCTCTACCTGTCGTCACGTTTTAATGTAGTCACAGGAGATCTTCGTGACTATATGTTATGTTTTGTGAATGTGTTTGTTTGCTAATTCTAATGTATATATATATATATATATATATATATATATATATATATATATATATATATATATATATATATATATATATATATATATATATTTATTTATTTGTTTCTAAAATGTAGATGCACTCATACATCACGCAACCAGAGAGAAGCTGTGTTGTACATTAGAGTGCACCATTGTATAGTCATTATCCTTGATGTGTCATTATATATCATATAGATCAGGGGCAGTTATACTTAGAACACACCCAATCCCACAACATGCCACAAATTCTTGATATTTCGATGGTAAGATGGAAAGGGGTACTGTTTGTGCGTTGGCTCTGACGATACGTTGTACAAATAAGTATCCTTAGGGTCTCTATTTTATAGTGAGTAGTAAGGGAGAAGTTACGTACCATGAGTCCAACGTATATGTAGTGAAGGGGTTACGGATGTAATTTGTAATCCCGCATACCGCGTTAACAAACACAGCTGATGGCTATTTGGAAGTAGACCGCCTTGCGTTGGTTTCTCTACAATGGTATGAGTGTCGGTCGTTTAGAAAGCAACGCAAACTACTGAACGTTAATTTGCCCAGGAATCACAAACAGCCAAACAAAACTGAAGTTGACTGCTATATCCTGTAAAGAATATGTAACAAACTTTTATTATATATATATATATATATACACTGGAAGGTCCCGGTTAACGTCGGGGTTACGTTTTTGGAAAACACGACTTTAAATGAAACGACGTATAGTGAAACACTATTTCCCATAGAATTAAATGAAATACAATGTATTAAGTTACGTTTAGTTTGATGGTTGTTTAAATTGGCTAAATAGACGTGGTTTGGAGGGCGAATGGTAGAGTTATTGGGACTTAGAGGCATTAAATTCCTCTTCCTGCCTCTTTTCCTGGCTCTTCTCTGCTTGAACAAAAAATATGTCCAATGTCTACTGCACAGTAACCACCCTCCTCAATCATGGCCTTTAACTCTGCAGGGAAACGATCTGCAATCAGCACACGCCGCGTCACTTGTTGTATGAATGTTGTGCAGGAGTGAACGCTTCTTACAGCGCTCAAACCAACCACGACTCGCTCCAAAACTATAATCAGCACTACTAGTACTGCTCTCACCCGCTTTCTTAGCTAGATCTTTATAGAGAGACTTTGCTTTCTCTTGGATAACCATCTTCCTCACAGGCATATTCCGTTGGTTCTGGTCTTCAACCCAGACGACCAATAGTGCTTCTATGTTCTCCATAAGAGCACTTCTGGTACAAGTGATCTTGGAAGTGTTCAAAGGGGTTACGTTTTTAGCAACCTCATTGATTTTGTCAGCACCTGCGTGAATTGTCCTAACCGTGGTTAGAGGTAAACCATGGACTTTACCGATATCAACAGCCCAATCGTCAGCCTCAAAACGACGTTATGGCGAAACGTAGCGACGTAAAGTGAAGTTAGTCCCCCATGTGAAACAACTTATAGCGAAACGACGTAAACTGAAGCGAAGAATAGCGGGACCTTCCAGTATATGGCAGTATGGTTAGACTTTTAACCCATCTTAATTAATTAATTAATTAATTAATTCATTCATTCATTCATTCATTCATTCATTCATTCATTCAGTAGCATGTTCTTTGCAGAACCTCGCTCCCATAACAACCTTCTAGAAAACCTCTCGATCATAAGCAAGATGTCTCGCGTCCAATACACCCATCTGGAGATCATCCGCCACATCCTGCACCCATCTTCTCTTTGCCTTTCTCTTCCTCTCTTCCCAGGCATATACCCCTCCATTATTGTTCTCTCCAAACTTTCGTGACGTTTAAAGTGACCAAAATACGTCAATTTGCTTTGTTTTATCGTCTTTAATAGCCAACTGTCTTCGATATTCAGCTCTTGAAGTATGGATGCATTTGTTCTTTTCTTTATCCACGATATCAAGATATTCTTAGAACTCGTCTATATCATTTATATTCAAAGGCATTTATGCGCTGTTCGGTGTGTTTAGTAAGTCAACAGGTCTCACAGGCGTATGTTGTAATGGGAAAGATGCATGCTCTTAAAAATCTGATATTTGTAGTTCTATCTGTCCCTCTCCGCAGTTTATTCAGCTGTTTTAGTCTTTGAAGAGCAATAGCTATTCACTTTTTAACTTCTTTCATTGTGTGTGTCACCATTATTGGTAATCAATGACCCAAGATATTCAAAATGTTCCACCTTGCTTGTAACAATTCACTCTTTCCTTTGTGTGCGTCTGTTTGCATCCTTACTACTCACAATTATAATCCCAAGTATATGCACTGTATCATTCATCAATCTTAATTCTATCATATTGTGAACCATATACCACTAACCATATTGTGAAAACAGACCTGCCGGCAGTAAGAATGGATGGGAGCATTCTGAGTAGAACCCAGTCAATGACATATCTTGGCGTGAGGCTTGATCGTAGCCTGTCCTTCAGAGATCATGTCGATTATGTCATAACGAAGGCTCGAGAAGGTTTGGCAGCAATGAGAGTCATGGCGACTGCCAATATCGAGCAAAGACTGCTATTACTTCTGTTCCAAGGACTTGTGCTTTCACGCATCGAGTATGCCCTGGCCATCCTCACTGTCAGCCCTACACAGATTGGAAGACTTGAAAAGGTACAAAACGAAGCCATGCGCATCATTTTGGGCTGCACGAGAGACACCAGCTGTGTAGCAATGAGATACCTCCTTGACTTCCCGACAATGGAACACAGGATCAAGATCTGGAGAGCTCGTGCATACTTAAAAATAAGTGCAGATGAGCAGCACCCTCTGCATGACGCTGTATTCAGAGAAAAGGGTGACAGGCTAAAGAGGGGCAAATCATGGATGGGTCGGGCGGAAGATGTCGTCGGACAGGTCTGCAGTCTAACCAGTATCAACCCCGGCAAGGAATGGGTGCCGGTGCCTCCAGCTTTTAAGTGTACCTTCTCCTGCATTATCACACTCGACAGACGGTGCAGAGAGCAGAACCCTGCCGCTGTCAATGCAGAGGTTAACGCGCTCATCTATGATCACTCAGATAGCCCCGAAGTGCTCATCTATACAGATGGATCTGTTGTAAAGCAGCAGAGAAGTGCGTGGGCATTTACAGCCCGTTCAGCGGGCCGAACCGTTCAAGAATCCAGTGGTGCCCACTCTATGACCACGAGCAGCATGACGATGGAGGTGATGGCAGTTACACAGGCTTTCATATGGCTGGAATCACAGCAATATACCAACGTGTGTGTACTAAGTGACTCAATGAGCATGATTCAGAAGGTCGAAGCTGGACCTGTACGTAGACAGTGGACTGAGTCGCTGCGGAAGTCTGTTGTCCGCAAAGTCACCTTCATCTTCGTCCCGGGACATGCGGGAGTCGAGGGAAATGAACGAGCTGATAAATTGGCTGGCTCTGCACCCCCTGTAGATGGCCAGCCCATGGATCGTGCCGATGTTATTAACGCCCTTAAAGATATGGCGAGAACAGAGGATTTTGACGCCAGTGATTCCACATCGCTTTCCAGGATGAAAGACCTGGGAGTAAGAATCGGCACAGCCAGACGCGAGAGGTACATCGGGAAAACAAAGCGCCTCGTCAACCAACACAGAACTGGCACCATTAGCCACCGGACGCTGATGCATATGCTGGGGGGAGGATCTGAGCACCTATGGACATGTCCGGAGTGCAACGAAGATACCCCAACTGATAACTAACTAACTAATTCTATCATAATTCGTTAACACTATAAGAAACTCTGACGTTGTGGATATTTCCTCTATGAACTCCTAGGTTCACTGTCTTCATTGCCATCTATGTTTTCACCTTCCGTTCCGTACTATATTTTCCCATTTATTCTACCTCTTCCCGCTTTGTCGTACTACACGCCCTGGTAACGCCACTCCAATCTCAATTTCACTGGACCATGGTCCATCATCTCTTCTTCTGAGACATGGAAGCACCGCAATCTTATGAGAACACACACTTTCCTACTGTTGAGGTTTGAATGTTTAATCAGAGCCGTGCCGTGCTGTGATACAGAGAGGCGGCCGCATCAGGGGGCACCGTATGGGGGAGGCATAAGCAGCGAAGGAGGGGCGGAATTTCGAAGACGTGTATTAATTAAGGGGCGGCATTTCGAAGACTTGCATCATACTACGAAAATCTACCGCACAGCCGTGTTTAATTACATTTCTAATTTCGTGTTTTTCTTTTCATCTGTTTGTGTGGTTACTGATCATCATGAAGTTCGAAACGTCAATTCTTTGTGTTGTGCTATACTTATTTTTATCTTATTGTTACGATTATTGTTATCAGTGTTATTTTTATACTATGATTTTCGTTTACCGAATTTAGGTTCGTTGAAAGATATGTATACAGCGTCTATGTTTATAACCTCACTTTTCCACAGGGGTCACCCACACTTAACTGTTTACACTTTTTGTTCCTTCAGTCGGCTTTATATCACGGCTACTGGATTCACCGAATTTTATATTTGGAGCTCTTGGGTTAAGTACCGTGTAATTCATTCAATTCACCTTGTCCATGTATATTTTCACATGATTTCATAATAATTTGCCTTAATGCAGTGACTTTAGTGTCATTTCCATTTGTGTGTGTTGTTGTGGTTAGTTTTTGTTATATGCTGATGAAGGCCGTTTACTGCAACTTCCTTTGTTTGTTGTAATTTTGCAAAGCCAACCTACTCTTCGTGTTTCCCAGTTGTTACATTTACACAGCTTCACGACAGTTACACCCATGTAATTTATATATTAGTGATTAGACTGACTGCTAGTCTCCAATAGGACGGCAATAAAACTGTCACCTGCTTATCAGTCTGTAATGACTAATAAAAAAGGCGTGTTCCCTCAAGCTCCATGACACACCAACACGCTGTTATCGCTATTGTCTTTCCCCTTGTGCTCTGGGTTGGAATTGATCGACAATAAAATAACTGAAACCCGTGGGGGAAACATAACCTCTACTGGCACCTTGCCATCTTGACAGACGATAGTTAATTACTTCAAACAAATAAAAAGTATAATAAACTCTCCATAGCTCAACGCCTGGCCTTAATTGTAGAGACCAAGTGTTGCCCATGAAACATGATTCCTCTCTCGGCCTGCCCAGTCTACTCCAGAGGAAAGACAACACAAATACACCTATCTATAGGGTGTATTTTTAATGAATGTGGGTTTTTTGAAAATATTGCCGTTCTAAAATTTGTATTTACCTTTTAATCTTGCATGAGTTCACAGAAGGTGAGTACACACCTTGGAACGGCAATATTTTCAAAAAACCCGACAGTTATTAAAAATACACCCTATAGAACAAGAAAGGCTGCGGAAGCTGCCGAATCAACAAAACAGTGCTCTAGCTGTCCGCCTGTCGTAGCTTCGATCTTAGACCAGTTCCCGACCAGTTCTTAGAGCCTGGTCTGCCCTGCCATGACATTTATTCGCAACTGTCCAGTACAAACGAGGCATAGTACGGACTCTGTTTGACCGTGCTAAGAAGATATGCACCCAGGACACACTGACAGAAGAATTTGAAACTCTGAAGAATGTCTTAAACCTGAATGGATAGTACACAGGATTTATAAAGCGTCACTGCCAACAGCCGAAACCAAAACCAGACGAAACTACAGTCCCTAAACTCAAGGTAGTTATCCAGCTAACCTTTCGAGGGGATGATGTAATGCAACGTTTACAGGACCGGCTCATTACAGCAGTCGGCTGAACGTTATGTGCTGCAACTCCAGTTATTAGGTACATAAACACATATATTCCCACCCCAGCAGTTAAAGAATATGTCCCTCTGTATGCCAAATCCAATTGCATTTACCAATTCACACGCAGGTGCCAGTCTACCCACATCGGCATAACAGAACGGCAGTTGAACAACAGTGTTGTTGAACACATACCTAATTGGATTGACAAAATAGTACACAAAGGCGATGGGAGCCTAGGAAGGTCTACACACCACAAACTTCCCGCTTCGTCGATTGCAGGGTGCGTGTTATAAACACTTTTCGCGTGTTGTTTAATGTTAAAGTTTACAGAATCCATAATGATTAATCTACATAGGCCAGTTTTGTGCAAACAGAAAGACACGATAGTCAATTTAAAATTACCGTGGTAGACAATTGACATTACTGTGCGAACATGTGTATATTTCAGCTTGAAGGATTTATTTAGTTATGTTACTCTATGTTGTGTGAATTCTGCAGCATGTACCTCACGATATACAGCGAAATATGCCAGGCAGTAAATCGTGCAATCTATTGTTTGTGTCTTCGGTATTTAATTTATTCTTCAGGCTGCATTTCCTCGCACCAGGACAAGGCTGCTTAAAGAATATTTTCATTTACTTGCTTCAAATAAATGTCTAATATTCTGTAGTAAGTCAGTAAAGCAACCAGTAATACGCCTCAAGTAAAGCAACCTGTCACACGCTTCAAGTAAAGCAACCTGTCACACGCCTCAAGTAAAGTTACCTGTCATACGCCTAACGTAAAGCAACCTGTCACATGCCACAAGTAAAACAACCTGTCACATGCCACAAGTAAAGCAACCTGTCACATGCCAGAAGTAAAGCAACCTGTCACACGCCTCAAGTAAAGCAACCTGTCACACGCCTCAAGTAAAGCAACCTGTCACACGCCACAAGTAAATCAACCTGTCACATGCCATAAGTAGAGCAACCTGTCACATGCCACAAGTAAAGCAACCTGTCACATGCCACAAGTAAAGCAACCTGTCACATGCCACAAGTAAAACAACCTGTCACACTCCTCAAGGCGCATTGAACGTATGGTACTAGACCCAAATTTCTATAGACTATTTCCGTGGCGAAGTGGTTACATCGACTGCCTCACGCTCCGAAGTTTGTCGGTTCGATTCCCGACCACGTCCTTTGGTTCACGAGCCCAATTTTCCTGGAAACTCCTGAAGGTCGTCGCTGGAACTACCGAGTCCGTGCTTTGTGCGACAATTTAGTCAAGGTCGCAATGCTGAAAGAAATCATGTGTATGGGATAAAACCCGGCGCAATGAAGTCGATCCTCTCGCAGCTAAACCGCATGTATAGACCATCCAGCACTGGGTGGGTGATGTGGTCAGTGTCACGCCGACAGCCTTTACTTCCCCAGACATTTCCAGGTACCCAGTTTAGGATGGGTCCACCTGGGAGCCCAGCTCAAGTTTAAACATTGGAATCCGTCCTTTTGTGGATCGAACCCAAGACCACAGGGCCGGCAGGCGAGCGTCTAGTCACTACACCACCGCGGCATCCATTCTTCTGTACCCACTACACTACCACCACACCCATTCTTCTGTAACCGCTACACTACCACCACACCCATTCTTCTGTACCCACTACACTACCACCACACCCATTCTTCTGTAACCGCTACACTACCACCACACCCATTCTTCTGTACCCACTACACTACCGTCGCTGTCACCAACTGGCTGGGGTTAGATCCCAGATGGGCAACCACTCAGCCAAAATCATTTTCTTCTACTGGCGTGTAGTTCTGGATGCAGTTTAAGATCCCCAAACTCTGTCAGAAGGGACTAATTACCACCCCAGATCCCAGAGAGAAAACGTGGAACACATGTCTTTTATGCTGATTTAAGACACTGTCCCTGATACTCAAGAAAACAGCCAAGAAGTGGCTCGTTGAAGATAGAATATATCTATATAGATTTGGCTGTACTTGGTATCACCAGAAGTGAGAAAGGAGGAGTTAAGTTATGCAACGTAATCTGGTTACTTATGCCTGCATATGCAAGGTACCTCCCTGACATATATTCCTATTTCTGGACAATATGTGTGAACCCCCACTAAATGATACAATAATGTGTGTACTTGATTATGCTACACAAACATTTATAAACACTTAGAATTATACGGACAAATTGAGTTTTAAAATACAACAACTGTGTTTATTATTTCTAGTCTAGATGATCATATGATGATGATGATTATATTATGGCATACGTAACTTAAGAGGTCACATAGGTCATGCTTCCCCCAGTGAGACGCAGTTCACTGTCAGATTGAAGGAGTCCAAAGTGGTCCCTTCACAAGGCTAAGTCACTTCCTGATATGGGTTGTTGACTGTCCATTGCTCCTAAGAGATCTGGGTTATAGCTAGGAAATTCCATCATAATACTTCGTACAGAAGTCCAACAGAACGAAATGTTAATATTTCTCCAGTAGGTATCCTAAGAATGCTCTTGTGAATGTGTCTGAAGTCTTGCTGGCCACTGCTCGTAGTTTTATTCTCTCCGTTCCTGGCTAGTTTCCACGTTGGCTAATTAATATGTCCATTATTAATTAACTCCACCTATTTTCCACATGGACTGTAGTTATTTCTGCCAATCAAATTGACCGATACCACATTCCTGAAACAATGAATTTGCCCCTGCAACAGACGTTGCGTCATACCTACATTCCAATCTGCTGGTGCCTTCTCACTTTCCCGGGAATTAACAAGCTTTTATCTCCTGGGTTGCGACGAGGTGTAAGGCCTGCATTATATTGCCGTCTTACAATCAGCCGTCTGTCCGCTGAACTCGCGGCAACTACAAACGTTTTCTGTCTCCGCACAATATCTCCCATTCTGCCGTGGCTGGTTCACACGTTAGGTCCTGTTGAACGTAAGGTGTTAGGTGTCTAT
Source organism: Cepaea nemoralis (assembly GCA_014155875.1). NCBI lineage: Eukaryota > Metazoa > Mollusca > Gastropoda > Stylommatophora > Helicidae > Cepaea > Cepaea nemoralis. Next base: position 41,692 of record JACEFZ010025543.1, read on the forward strand.
CCCTATTCCAACCGCAGAATTGTAAACTAACACGTCAATCTCAACTGACTGGCTCCGCGATGTATCAACGTCGTCCCCAGCCCAGATTTCACACTTTGCCGTCTTTCTCTTCCCTTGTACTGAAAACAGCGAGTTTTCAACCTTTGATAGCGCCCGCCGACTGGTGCCGTGGTGTCTGGGTTTTACGTTTGATCTGTACATCAAAGCTTTCTCAGACCTAGCATTACAGAAATGAGGGGGCTTGCTTGGTCAAAATGTATTTTTCTCTTGTTTTCAATCCTCTTGCATTTCTATCATTTTCTGGTGGACGTTTATGCTTTTAGAGAATGATAGAAAAATATTGTGGGCTCTTTAATTCCTTTCAAACTTGTGTAATTCTGATGCTGCCGGGGCTGTCCCGTCACAGTCGCACCCATTCTTCTGTACCCACTACACTACCACCACACCCATTCTTCTGTACCCACTACACTACCATCGCACCCATACCTCTGTACCCACTACACTACCAGCGCACCCATTCCTCTGTACCCACTACACTACCGTCGCACCCATTCTTCTGTACCCACTACACTACCACCACACCCATTCTTCTGTACCCACTACACTACCGTCACACCCATTCTTCTGTACCCGCTACACTACCACCGCATCCATTCTTCTGTACCCACTACACTACCGTCGCACCCATTCTTGTGTACCCACTACACTACCACCACAGCCATTCTTCTGTACCCACTACACTACCACCGCATCCATTCATCTGTCCCCACTACACTACCGCCACACCCATTCTTCTGTACCCGCTACACTACCGCCGCATCCATTCTTCTGTACCCACTACACTACCACCACACCCATTCTTCTGTACCCACTACACTACCACCACACCCATTCTTCTGTACCCACTACACTACCACCACACCCATTCTTCTGTACCCACTACACTACCGTCGCACCCATTCTTCTGTACCCACTACACTACCACCACACCCATTCTTCTGTACCCACTACACTACCACCACACCCATTCTTCTGTACCCACTACACTACCGTCGCACCCATTCTTCTGTACCCACTACACTACCACCACACCTATTCTTCTGTACCCACTACACTACCGCCGCACCCATTCTTCTGTACCCACTACACTACCGTCGCACCCATTCTTCTGTACCCGCTACACTACCACCGCATCCATTCTTCTGTACCCACTACACTACCGCCACACCCATTCTTCTGTACCCACTACACTACCGTCGCACCCATTCTTGTGTACCCACTACACTACCACCACACCCATTCTTCTGTACCCACTACACTACCACCGCATCCATTCATCTGTCCCCACTACACTACCGCCACACCCATTCTTCTGTACCCACTACACTACCACCACACCCATTCTTCTGTACCCACTACACTACCGTCGCACCCATTCTTCTGTACCCACTACACTACCACCACACCCATTCTTCTGTACCCGCTACACTACCACCGCACCCATTCATCTGTCCCCACTACACTACTGTCGCACCCATTCTTCTGTACCCACTACACTACCATCACACCCATTCTTCTGTACCCACTACACTACCGTCGCACCCATTCTTCTGTACCCACTATACTACCACCACACCCATTCTTCTGTACCCACTACACTACCGTCGCACCCATTCTTCTGTACCCACTACACTACCGCCACACCCATTCTTCTGTACCCACTACACTACCACCACACCCATTCTTCTGTACCCACTACACTACCACGGCATCCATTCTTCTGTACCCACTACACTACCACCACACCCATTCTTCTGTACCCACTACACTACCGTCGCACCCATTCTTCTGTACCCACTACACTACCACCGCACCCATTCCTCTGTACCCACTACACTACCACGGCATCCATTCTTCTGTACCCACTACACTACCACGCCACCCATTCATCTGTACCCACTACACTACCGCCGCACCCATTCTTCTGTACCCACTACACTACCGCCGCACCCATTCTTCTGTACCCACTACACTACCACCGTGGCACCCGTTCTTCTGTACCCACTACACTACCACCGCACCCATTCCTCTGTACCCACTACACTACCACGGCATCCATTCTTCTGTACCCCCTACACTACTACTGAACCCATTCTTCTGTACCCATTACACTACCACCGCCGCACCCATTCTTCTGTACCCACTACATTACCACCTCCGCATCCATTCTTCTGTACCCACTACACTACCACCTCCGCATCCATTCTTCTGTACCCACTACACTAACACGCCACCCATTCATCTGTCCCCACTACACTACCGCCGCACCCATTCTTCTGTACCCACTACACTACCACGCCACCTATTCATCTGTACCCACTACACTATCACCGCACGCAGTCTTCTGTACCCACTACACTACCACTGAACTCATTCTTCTGTACCCACTACACTACCACTGAACCCATTCTTCTGTACCCGGTACACAACCACCGCCGCACCCATTCTTCTGTACCCACTACACTACCACGGCACCCAGTCTTCTGTAACACCTGTATTTACAAGCACATACGTGCCTTCCTTCAGCTGATTCATTCAGCCTTGTTACTGACAATGAACAACTGTATTTGGAGGGTGGATTCCACAACTAAGGCTGTAGCTAGGTGCTCTCAGTTTTAATTAAGTTACCCACAGTCAACACGCGTCACCACTGGACGTGTTTTCCTGGATAATGGATCTGCAGTTTAGGTTAATCACTGCCGATTGCAATAACTGTCAACCCACCCCCCCTCCCCACACTTTTCTCCTCCCCACCCCCACACAGCCCTCTCCCCCACACAAACAGACATAGATACACACCCACTCACACACACACACACACACACACACACACACAAGCACACAGCGAACAATACAAGTTCATTTATATTATCATCCACACAACTCGATACAGGAACTTCCCGGTGCACAATCTACAGTGCAGGGATTCTCACAATATTCTCTCTTGTGTTCCAAACTGTCCATGATAACATAGTTTGCGGTGTCATCGCCGCGATAACAAGCAGCCTGACCATGGAGGTCATGGCAGTAACTAAAGCTGACTGGGGACACTGACTTTCACCCGGGCACGTTTTCTCATCGACTCAGTAAGCATGCTCATGAAGATCGAGATGGGCTGGGTTCGAATAAAGTGGGTGGAGGGTTTGTGACGGTCAAGTCTGATAAAAATCAGTGCTGGCTCGTTTATATTATAGATGACGGACGAGAATTCTTCCTCTTTATATATCGTTGAATGTTCGTTGACGATGTTCTCTGCATCATTAATGTAATTGACATCGGTGATAACTGATCGAAGAAAGTGAGTGGAGGGTTTGTGGAGGTCAAGTCTGATAAAATCAGAGCTGGCTCGTCTATTTTATATTTGATGGACGATGACTCTTCCTCTGTATATCTTTGAATGCTACTTGGCGATGTTCTCTGCACCATGAATGTCATTGGCAGCGGTGATAGCAGGCTGCTGACTGGAACTTCCCACTTGCAGATATGAATGAGTCACCAAAACACAAGAAGTAGACGGTAAGCTTTACAAGAAAACTATCACAAGTAACGAAAAGGATGTTGCAACCAAAACCTTCGTCAGCATAAAAAAACAAAAACAAAACAAAACAACAACAACAACAACAACAACACCGATTCAACTAATATATATGAAAGTTACTCATGTTTTCTTGTTGTGGACTGGACGCGTGTGTAATCGGATCCACGTGTATGATTATAACAACATATATACATCTTTAGTTTGTGAGCTGTTTACATTAGCGTCTGGCTTGCAGCCTGTTTGAAGCATTCCATACGGATCGTCTGGACCGGCTCAATCACTGACGTATTGTCTACATATTGACAAACGTCACTCGTAAGAACATCACGTATAAAGAACAGCAATGTCTTATAAAATAGCCTTTTCTTGTTCTTACCTACACGTTCATCATAATTATGTGAAACCGAATGCATACACTTTCTGTAATTCTAAAATAGCACAATTACACTTCTGTTATCTCACGTCTGGGAGTCTAGGCTGTGAACTGATTATACCGTCTGCCTCGCGCTTCGAAGGTTGTGGGTTCGATTCTGACCTACGTCGTTCGGTTCACAAATGCAATTTTCTCGAATACTCCTGGGGGTCGTCGCTGGAGCTACGGAGTTGTGCTTTGTGTGACGCTTTCGGTAGGCAACCGAATATGTCGCATTTCATGAAAAAAAAAACACACACACAAATTCAGATGTTCTAGAAAAGCTTGGAATGATAAGAGAGTTGTTGTTAGTTAGTTGCGTATAATTTAAAGAACGTTGCAGTCAACACCAGCATGTTTTTGCTGTTGTGATCTCTTGGCAAGTTTACGCTCAGTAGTTTGTCATTGTTTTCTGAACGACCGGCACCTATACCATGCCGTAAAAACCAACGCAACGCGGTCTGCTGCCAAATCACGCACAGCTGTGTTTCGAACGCGTGTATGCGTAATCACGAACGGCGTCCTTAACTCCTTCCTCACGAAACAGGCTGAGAGTTGATGAACGAAATAAAAAAAAATAGGTAAGTGAAATATTTTGGCCACGTTAAAAAACAACACTCTCATAACAACCATACTGGAGGGCAAGGTTGAAGGCAAGTTAGCAAGAAGTAGACACCGATACAAGTGGGAAGATAACATCAAAATATGGACGTATAGCAGTCTGACAGAATGTATAATCAAGGCGAGAGAGAGAGAGAGAGAGAGAGAGAGAGAGAGAGAGAGAGAGAGAGAGAGAGAGAGAGAGAGATTGACGATGCATTGCAGCCAACCTTCATTGTGGAGACGGCACCTGATTGAGACTGACTGATTCTGAAAATCGTCCCCAAGTTCAAGTTGTGAAATTATTTACTTGTGAAGTATAATACTTTATATGAGCGTGTACTTGTTATATTGCCCTAGGATCTCAGCACACATGTTTTTATGGTAATCTCAACTTTGCACTATCCTACCAAGCACTGCAGCAAACGGTCTTATTTAACATATTAATTTAAATGCTTACACTCAGGAAATAAATGACCGTAGACCCCGAGGTAGACCAAGAAGACGGTGGAGAGATAATATACATACAGACCTACAAGCACCTGGAATCAACGACTGGCAAGAGAAGGTCAACCAGAGAGACGAATTGAGACGGATTGTATCTGCAGCAAAGAACCTCAATTGCTCGGAACGCTGAAGAAAGAAGAAGAAGAAGAAGAAGAAGAAGAAGAAGAATTAATTTTAAGTCGTCTTCCTCTGCTTTGATTGTGAGAGAAACTGGACGTATAAGTCAGGTTCGGGGCTCAGCAATGCAGAAGATTTGAGACCCACAATCATGTGTGTTTAAAATACAAAGGACACAAACTTTGTTTCTTATCGCGTCTACGTCATGCCTTGTTAATGTAACTGGCAACACGCTTCAGTTAAATGGATTGTTTCGTTTATTACGGTAGGTCTGTGTCTTTGAGTATAATATTTCAGTCTACAGCACTATAGCACTGCATACGCCTAATAACATTAACACCCCCCCCCCCCCCTTTCCCCATTAAAAAATAGTGACAATCGTAACGTATATCTTAACAACTTAGCAAAAGCGAAAATAATGGAGAAAGAAATATATTTCTTCTTCTTCTTTTTCGCATCTTATTCCTCTCGTACCTTGTTGTGTCGAGGTAAAGTATAAACAGCGGGAGAGTGCCCGCTTATGGGCGTCATGTATCGATATTCCCATGTGTGAGGTGTTTTTGTGGGTTTATAGAGAATTACAGAAGTTCCAATGAGTGAAGTTCTATAAAGTATATCTCTCTATAAAAGATACAGGTTAGTAACAGCAAGTGTTGTCTAGAGGTATTGATATTTATTATCGCATAACCCTTGTAGAGAAACCATTCAGAATTTTGGCTCATCGAGTACCCCCATTGTGAGAAATTAGACCTAAGTTAAGTTCTACACAGAATTATTTATAGATAATTTCTCTTCTAGGCCATATATATATATATATATATATAGATCTTGGCAGTTAGCCACAGTAACCAATGAAAGCAGTTATCTCATCTTCCAGCTGACTGTGCTCTGATCGCTGACTGTGCTCTGATCGCCAACCTCATTTTTGATCTCATTACTTATTTCAAGTGACACAAGACACTTGGACAAATGATCACATTGACAATTATACCATTGTAGTGAACATAAACAACAACAACTGTATTCTACACTGGTTGAACAAGACATCAACATGAGAAGATCTTGACAACAGTTGGACAAACATTCACAAAGGAATGATCACACCAACAGATTAGACAAGTCATACATCATGGAAGATACTTGACAACAACCACACAGAACTTTCACAATCTCTGTAACCAACCACAACAGTAGAGTAACAGTCACCATGAAGATGCTTGACACCAGTTGGACAAGACAACCACAGGGACATATATCTCAAAACTTTTCTCTTACAACTAATCTTTTATTAATGTCTGATGAGGTCAAGTGAAGACTCAGGCTTCATATTCTGCCAACAATTTACATCTCAAATATAAGTTTATATGCAAAATATAGTGACATTATCTATGAAAACCCAAACACATCACTCAATATCCCCACAGAAACATTAATCTAAAACAAACCCTCCTCCTTCACATCTCTACTTCATCAAGATATCCTACACCACAACACTTAAATCATGCTATCACTTTTCCAACCGTCAAATGAAGAAAACACATGATAAACCTATAGCCGGGCACAAGTAGGGAGACTGGGGAGAAACGGACATAGGGGAGAAATGGACCACCCCCTCTCTAGCCCCTGGCTGTGATGCAATGAAAGTGAAACCATAATAAGTTTGTTTTCCACATCAAACATAGTCCGAATTTTTCATTTGCCATCGACTTCCCGCACAGGTCGTTCCCACGCAAAGTTTGAAAAATTTTCTGCACGAAAGTTTCTTTTTCCAGTTCCAGACACCATCGTAAAGCAGACGCATAGTCAGGAATCAGGACAAGGTAATTACGTTAATATCTTTATTTACTTGTTATTTAAGAGTTCATATTAAAAATATAGCATATAATATTAGATTTAAGAGACTTTATGGCTGAATAGTTTAATACATTGATGGGGGAGAAATGGACCGGTTCATTTCTCCCCATGGTTCATTTCTCCCCATAGAAGAAATTGACAAGACAGTCTGTTGTTATTAAAAGTGTTGAAGATTGCATTCGAATATGAGCATTATTGATTCTTTTTAATACTGGGGTCTAAATCTAGACCAATAAAACTGTTAACAAATTTGATTTCAGTGATTTATTAAAGATGCACGCCATTCGTGCTATGATCAGTATTTCTTTGCAAATGATAGGCCTACCATTCTAAATGTTATATAATTCTGTCACTCTTTTGTTTCAGATGCCAAGATTGTACATCAGAAACACCAACAAGGGTCTCGATACGGAGGAACGTATGAGAGAAGCTGTTAATGCTGTGAAAAATGGAATGAAAGTGAAGAAAGCTGCAAGGGAGTACGGCATTGCTCGCTCTACCCTCAATAACAATCTTACAAAAGACAGAGAAGGAAATGGTCTGCCTACTAGACTCGTACCAAATTATAGGCATAGCCTTGTTTTCACAGCTAAGCAAGAAGCTGATTTTGCTAGTTACTTGAAAGATTGTGCAAGAATGTTCCATGGACTCACAACTAAAAACGTTCGTATTTTGGCGTACGAGATGGCGAAAGTCAATAACATTGCACATCCTTTAACCTGGGATGAGCAAATGATGGCAGGGAATGACTGGCTTTGTGGATTTTTGCGACGGAATCCCGAGCTGACCATAAGGCAACCTGAGGCAACATCTCTGGCTAGAGCTACAGCTTTCAACAAACATAATATTTGCACCTTCTTCAACATTGTGAAAGAAACCATTACAAAACTAAATGTGAGTGGAGCTCAAATCTACAATTTGGATGAGTCAGGTCTGACCACTGTACAGAAAGTGCCAAAAGTAATTGCCCCACGAGGAGTGAAGCAAATAGACCAGGTGACATCCAGAGAAAGAGGAGAACTGGTCACAATCTGTTGCATTGTGTCAGCTGCGGGTCACATTATCCCTCCAGTTTTTGTGTTTCCCAGAAAAAATTTTAAGAATTTTTTGCTTGCTGGAGCACCTGAAGGTTCCCTTGGCCTTGTGAATGAATCAGGTTGGATGACCCGTGATAATTTCGTCAAAGTTATAAATCACTTCATTAAGCATTCAAGACCTTCCAAAGACTTCCCTTTGATTTTGATCTTGGACAATCACGATTCCCACATTTCATTTGAATCACTTGAACTGTGCAAGAAAAACAACATTCATGTGATCACGTTGCCACCACACACCTCATCTAAAACTCAGCCCTTGGACCGTTCAGGTTTTGGACCCATGAAGTCGGTCTACAACAATGCGTGTGATTCATGGATGATGAAAAATGTTGGGACACCACTGACAATCTATCAAGTTGCAAATCTAGGAGGTAACGCTTTTCTTAAAGCGGCAACTCCCATTAACATTCAATCAGACTTTGCAGTGTCATGTATTTGGCCCTTTAACGAAGATGTTTTTACAGAAGATGATTTTATGCCTTCAGAAATAACTAACAGGCCCATCAGCAAGGACAGTGAAAATGCCACTTTAGAAAGCAATGAACAGACAGGATCAACATCTCCACATTGTGGTACCAGCACAGATCAAACTGCACAAGAATTTCATGAAAATCAGAAAGAGTGTAATGTTGAGAACCTTGTAGATGACTTGCAGGAAATATCAGGGAGTCTTCAACATAAAGCTACTTCTTCCTTTACTTCGCCTCATGTTTTCAGAGGACTACCAAAAGCTGGTCCGCGAAAAGATTCAAATAATATGAGGAAAAGAGGAAAAACTATGCTGGCTACTTCTACGCCAGAAATGGATCGAATTAGGGAAAGAGCGGTGATGAAAGAAAAGGCAGCAAAAGTTCCACCCAAAAAGGCAAACAGACATCTGCTGAAAGAACTTGATGTTGATTCAGATCCAGAAACTGACATTTCGTTTTGTGATGACTCAGATTCTGATGTTTCATTTGGTGAAAATGAGGAGTGTACGGTTAGCTTGACTGGTGTGCGTGAGGTTTTTGAAGGCCAGTGTGTGCTATGTGAATATGGAACAAAGAAGACTTGTGTTTACTATGTAGGAATTGTAAGGGGAGACATTGATGATGATGGTGATGTTGAGGTAGAGTTCTTGCGCAAGAGTGAGAAGGTTGCTGGTAAATTTGTTAAGCCTAAGGTAGAAGATGTCGCCAGTGTCTCAATTACATGTATTAAAGCACAGCTTACTAGATCTACAATCACTGGAACCACTTCTAGGACCAAAGATGGCTATGTCTTCAAAGAAAGTCTTGCAGCATAAATGTTCGATAAAACTTTATATTAGATTAATATATCATATTAAACTTTTTTTACTGTCGCTTAAAATAATAAAAAAAAACTGCAAATATCGTTTTAATGATTATTTATTTCTTATAGCAATATGGATGAGTTGTTGCTGCTTCTTTTAAAAAAGGTCCATTTCTCCCCACTATGGTCCATTGCTCCCACGTGCTGGTCCATTTCACCCAATGGTGGTCAATTTCTCCCCATGTTCATATACATTTTTGAAATGCATTTGGTAAAGAAACATATAGAAATAGATTTGCTAAATGTTTTCCCCTTTTAAAATAATGAATGTACAACATTTTAGTCATGTTTTGTTATGTTTCGATAAAATCTGTTCCGGTGATGAGCAAAAATTGAAAACTACAAAATTGCTGGTCCATTTCTCCCCAGTCTCCCCTATAGGGAGACACTGCTATACTGATCCGTGTGCCGTCTTTTAGCACCTATGAAGGTGTTGGAATGTCTCAGGTTTCAGCTTTCCCCATAATGTTTTTCCAGTTTAGGCTATTCCCTACTTTGACTAGTCCGAAGCAAGTGACAAACATGTCCTTCCGAAGGGTGAGTAGACTGTTCGCAAAGTTGATAATGTGGGATTAGTTTTACTTTTCAGTAGATGAAGATCTAGAAACTATTATGTCCCCATCATTCTCCCTGCCAGTCTATCTCCCACAAAAGGTTCTGATGTAACTGAATCACCACACCTAATTATCACTAATCCATTTTGAGAATTTGCTTTATGTTCTATACTTCTTCTCCATTAGCCTTTCAGCCAATATTAATAATAAGCTGTGATATAGTCTGCTCCAAGTGCACCTTTAATGTCCACTCTTAGCCAGTAGTGACATTCTGAAAACCAGGTAATCTCTCCTCTTAAGGTTTCTTCTTGAATTTATCTTGAAGATATAGCCTGGGGCTTTTACAAAATTGGAGAGTATCCCTGTTTTAGGCTTCTCATCAAAGACTATTTCTTCAGTGCCAACTGTATAGGCCAGAATTAGTGGATTCAGGCTGAACATTTGCAACCTGTTGTTCATGTGGTACTTTTTGGAGTTTGACTTTTCAGCTGGAGTTGAAGCTAGAGCTACAGGACTTCCCTGGAGTTGTCCTGGTAATTCAAAGGCCTCCCCCATCTTCCTCATTCTCTGTTAATAAACAAAGGCGCAACATGTGTTTTACATCTGTTTAACATGGTCATAGTTATACAGTACTATCACAGATTCAGAGAGGAATGGGAGGGGAAAAGGAGTGTGATATTCGAACACCCGCCTCTCACTGATGATGAAGTGCAATTTTATTTGGGGGTTTGGGGTGATATCCTTTCTCCAGGTTCATCCCAAAAAACCGTGAAGTCATAGGCACATACTCCCAATCAGAGCAGCTTCAACACAATTATCTTGTAACTTCTTCTTCACAATGATTGGATCACAGGGACCGGTTGTGCCATGAGAACAGACAGTGGTTATTAAGCATCAAGAAGTAAGCATTGTATGGCAGAAATCATGCACTAGAAATGCTTTCACATGTGGAATACACATAATGAAAGAAAACATGAATTTTCCCTGACAAATAGCATGAGCCTTCCCATGTATTCAGCTGACTAGACACTGTAGGTTATGCCACATATTGCTCCTCATTGGAATGTAGCTCATATAAAACCTAAACTATTGTTGCAAAGGACCAGTGCATAACGTCAAAGAGAAATTGCATCCCAGCAAACTCTTTATGAATGCTTTTGACAATTTTCCTGATCGTTATACAGTCCACCAGACATTACATGAACTTTGTAATTTCTACAGTGACAATGCAGTCCTGCAAACATGGATTTAATAAGTGTCTTACTTTTACAAATATGAGAAGTTAATTATATAATTACCATCTCATTCACCCAAACATTCTCAGCCATTATAAGGGAGAAATTACATGCAGTATGTAGCATCACACATTCTGAAACAGAACTGCCAAGGTAACTCTCAAGAGCATGCACAGTTTGGTTAAGAATGGTCATGATAGGCACTCAACGAATGTTAAGAGCGCACAAGGTTTGCATATTGCATTGAGCGTAGTTTACAGTCATAAGCTATCAAATCATCAAATCAGACAGACAATAGACATGGTAAGAATGTGTCACTGCGGTAGACATGACAGGTTTTGAGCGGCAGTTTTAGAGTCACTATACAACGCAGTACCTGCCTTCTTTTCACATTTTCTCACGAAAATACTCGGGCCATTCGTCTCTCTCCTCACTTCATCAGGTTTGACACATAACTATTAAATAGTTAGGTACCTGAGTGTAGAGGACAACATCTTAAAGAATGCTTTTGGGCAAATTTTTAACACTGCTCTTGAACACGTTCTTAGCGGGATGGAATCAAGGCTTCGACTGCGGGCTAATTATATGTATTAATTTGAGCGTTACCAGGCCAAGGGTTACCCATCAAATTGAGTCCCCACCATTCATCTTCCTTCACCTAAACTAGAATCTTCGATTCATTTTTAGTTAGGGTATCAATACGGCTTACTGTGGTTAACTACTAAGTATTGAGAAATGTAAATGGACTGGGGATGCGAACGTCGTGGAAGACATCATGCTACACCATGGACTCTGTATTCCCTGCGTCGTCATTTACGTGGTCGGCCTCTTCCTCTGGCCTTCCCTCTGGTCTGTACATCCTTGCTTGTTGTGGTATACTGTTAGTTGCTAACCTACTTGCATGGCCAAACCGTTTGACTTGCTGCCTTCTAATAAAATCTAGCGCTGATATAACCCCCACTTTAGTCCTGATTTCTTCATTTCTGATCTTAGCTCTTCTTGAACACTCGGAGGAGCACATGGATCACCATGGTCTGGCAAGATGAGACAGCGAGGAGTGACGAGGGGATCTGGCCGACGCTCGACGCTCAGAGGAAAGGCGAGACGGACTATATCAATTGCCCTGGTACTATTGTGTTGGAACTCTTCGCTGGCTGCTGAGAAATGGTGACGGAGCGCTTATGGGAATGCCCCGAATGTTGTGATTTCGGTTTCTAAAATCACTCAATAATCAATCAATCAATCTATCAATCAATCAATCATCATCAATCAATCAACCTGATGCATCGAGTATTCTTCTCAGGAACCTCATTCTGTTGTTATGATTTTTCCTGTCTCTTTTTCTGTCATTGTCCAGGTTTGGCATTGTAGCATAGAGGTGGTAGGAAGATTGTGTTGTAAAGTGCTTTTCTTAGGTAGTTATTGATACATGTTTGTTCTTTATCATTGGTGCATTTGTCCAATGAGTTGATTTGCCTTATGCATCTATTATCGATCCGTCTTCTGATTTGCCATTTGATGATAATTATACTTCCTAGGTACTTGAAACGCTTTACTTGTTTCAAGGGATGTTCGCAGGCTTGTCCATGGGACACTTTTCAGTCCCATTCACTTCCCATGCACGGTAATTTTGCCTGTCCCATCCCATGGGATTCCCATGAATTCCCATGATATACAAATATGGAATGCAGTTCAAATAAAATTATTAAATTTATGAAGTTTAGGGTTAGTGTCTACTAAACAGGACTACAAAGAGACGTTTAAAACAATTAATTGTTTTTTTTTATTTATTTATATTATTTAATATTCAAGAGTATTTTATTAAAACAAAGTTTAATCTAAATATGACAATTCATTGCATTCTGACACTCTCACTCTGCTCATCAGTTTGAGGAGATTTTGCCTAAGGTTTTAATTTTTTAAAGCCAAAGGTAAAAGATGTCGCCAGTGTCTCAATTACATGTATTAAAGCACAGCTTACTAGATCTACAATCACTGGAACCACTTCTAGGACCAAAGAGGCTATGTCTTCAAAGAAAGTCTTGCGGGCATAAATGTTCGATAAAACTTTATATTAGATTAATATATCATATTAAACTTTTTTTACTGTCGCTTAAAATAAAAAAAAAAAACTGCAAATATCGTTTTAATGATTATTTATTTCTTATAGCAATATGGATGAGTTGTTGCGCTGCTTCTTTTTAAAAAGGTCCATTTCTCCCCACTATGGTCCATTTGCTCCCCACGTGCTGGTCCATTTCACCCCAATGGTGGTCAATTTCTCCCAATGTTCATATACATTTTTGAAATGCATTGGTAAAGAAACATATAGAATAGATTGCTAAAATTTTTCCCCTTTTAAAATAAATGAATGTACACATTTTAGTCATGGTTTTGTTATGTTTCGATAAAATCTGTTCCGGTGATGAGCAAAAATTGAAAACTACAAAATTGCTGGTCCATTTCTCCCCAGTCTCCCCTATGGGGAGACACTGCTATACTGATCCGTGTGCCGTCTTTTAGCACCTATGAAGGTTTTGGGGAATGTCTCAGGTTTCAGTTTTCCCCCATAATGTTTTTCCATTTTAGGCTATTCCCTACTTTGACTAGTCCGAAGCAAGTGAAAAACATGTCCTTCCGAAGGTGAGTAGACTGTTCGCAAAGTTGAAAATGTGGGATTAGTTTTACTTTTCAGTAGATGAAGATCTAAAAACTATTATGTCCCATCATTCTTCCTGCCAGTCTATCTCCCACAAAAGGTTCTGAGTAACTGAATCACCACACCTAATTATCACTAATCCATTTTGAGAATTTGCTTTATGTTCTATACTTCTTCTCCATTAGCCTTTCAGCCAATATTAATAATAAGCTGTGATATAGTTGCTCCAAGTGCACCTTTAATGTCCACTCTTAGCCAGTAGTGACATTCTGAAAACCAGGTAATCTCTCCTCTTAAGGTTTCTTCTTGAATTTATCTTGAAGATATAGCCTGGGGGCTTTACAAAATTGGAGAGTATCCCTGTTTTAGGCTTCTCATCAAAGACTATTTCTTTCAGTGCCAACTGTATAGGCCAGAATTAGTGGATTCAGGCTGAACATTTGCAACCTGTTGTTCATGTGGTACTTTTGGAGTTTGACTTTTCAGTCTGGAGTTGAAGCTAGAGCTCAGGACTTCCCTGGAGTTGTCCTGGTAATTCAAAGGCCTCCCCCATCTTCCTCATTCTCTGTTAATAAACAAAGGCGCAACATGTGTTTTACATCTGTTTAACATGGTCATAGTTATACAGTACTATCACAGATTCAGAGAGGAATGGGGGGGGAAAGGAGTGTGATATTCGAACACCCGCCTCTCACTGATGATGAAGTGCAATTTTTTTTGGGGGGTTTGGGGGTGATATCCTTTCTCCAGGTTCATCCCAAAAACCGTGAAGTCATAGGCAATACTCCCAATCAGAGGCAGCTTCACACAATTATCTTGTAACTTCTCACAATGAGTGGATCACAGGGACCGGTGTGCCATGAGAACAGACAGTGTTATTAAGCATCAAGAAGTAAGCATTGTATGGCAGAAATCATGCACTAGAAATGCTTTCACATGTGGAATACACATAATGAAAGAAAACATGAATTTTCCCTGACAAATAGCATGAGCCTTCCCATGTATTCAGCTGACTAGACACTGTAGGTTATGCCACATATTGCTCCTCATTGGAATGTAGCTCATATAAACCTAAACTATTGTTGCAAAGGACCAGTGCATAACGTCAAAGAGAAATTGCATCCCAGGCAACTCTTTATGAATGCTTTTGACAATTTTCCTGATCGTTATACAGTCACCAGACATTACATGAACTTTGTAATTTCTACAGTGCAATGCAGTCCTGCAAACATGGATTTAATAAGTGTCTTACTTTTACAATATGAGAAGTTAATTATATAATTACCATCTCATTCACCCCAAACATTCTCAGCCATTATAAGGGAGAAATTACATGCAGTATGTAGCATCACACATTCTGAAACAGAACTGCCAAAGGTAACTCTCAAGAGCAATGCACAGTTTGGTTAAGAATGGTCATGATAGGCACTCAACGAATGTTCAGAGCGCACAAAGGTTTTTCAAAATGCATTGAGCGTAGTTTACAGTCATAAGCATATGCAAATCATCAAATCAGACAGACAATAGACATGGTAAGAATGTTTCACTGCGGTAGACATGACAGGTTTTGAGCGGCAGTTTTAGAGTCACTATACAACGAAGTCCTGCCTTCTTTTCCCCATTTTCTCAAGAAAATACTCGGCCATTCGTCTCTCTCTCACTTCATCAGGTTTTCACATAACATATTAAATGATTTAGGTACCTGAAGTGTAGAGGACAACATCTTAAAGAATGCTTTTGGGCAAGTTTTACCACTGCATCTTGAACACGTTCTTACGGGATGGAATCAAGGCTTCGACTGGCGGGCTAATTATGTATTAAGGAGCGTTACCAGCCCAAGGGTTACCCAATCAAATTGAGTCCCCACCATTCATCTTCCTTCCCCCAAACTAGAATCTTCGATTCTATTTTTTGTTAGGGTATCAAGACGGCTTACTGTGGTTAACTACTAAGTATTGAGAAATGTAAATGGACTGGGGATGCGAACGTCTGAAGACATCATGCTACACCATGGACTCTGTTATTCCCTGCGTCCGTCATTTACGTGGTCGGCCTCTTCCTCTGCTTCCCTCTGGTCTGTACATCCTTGCTTGTTGTGGGATACTGTTAGTTGCTAACCTACTTGCATGGCCAAAAACCCTTTGACTTGCTGCCTTCTAATAAAAACTAGCGCTGATATAACCCCACTTTAGTCCTGATTTCTTCATTTCTGATCTTATCTCTTCTTGAACACCTCGGAGGAGCACATGGATCACCATGGTCTGGCAAGAATGAGACAGCGAGGAGTGACGAGGGGATCTGGCCGACGCTCGACGCTCAGAGGAAAGGCGAGACGGACATATAATCAGAATGCCACTGGTACTATTGGTGTTGGAACTCTTCGCTGGCTGCTGAGAATGGGGACGGAGCGCTTATGGGAATGCCCCGAATGTTGTGATTTCGGTTTCTAAATCAATCAATCAATCAATCAATCAATCTATCAATCAATCAATCAATCAATCAATCAATCACTTCTTGATGCATTGAGTATTCTTCTCAGGAACCTCATTTCTGTTGTTATGATTTTTCCTGTCTCTTTTTCTGTCATTGTCCAGGTTTGGCATTGTAGCATAGAGGTGGTAGGAAGATTGTGTTGTAAAGTGCTTTCTTAGTAGTTATTGATACATGTTTGTTCTTTATCATTGGTGCCATTTGTCCAATGAGTTGATTTGCCTTATTGCATCTATTATCGATCTCGTCTTCTGATTTGCCATTTGATGATATTATACTTCCTAGGTACTTGAAACGCTTTACTTGTTTCAAGGGATGTTCGCAGGCTTGTCCATGGGACACATTTTTCAGTCCCATTCACTTCCCATGCCACGGTAATTTTGCCTGTCCCATCCCATGGGATTCCCATGGAATTCCCATGATAATACAAATATGGAATGCAGTTCAAATAAAATTATTAAATTTATGAAAGTTTAGGGTTAGTGTCTACTAAACAGGACTACAAAGAGACATGTAAAACAATTATTATTTTTTTATTATTTATATTAATTTTAATATTCAAGAGTATTTTATTAAAACAAAGTTTAATCTAAATATGACAATTCATTGTCATTCTGACACTCTCACTCTGCTCATTCAGCACATTATCAATTTCCTGCTGATCGACTGTTTCTAATAATTCAGTTAATCCAGGTAATCCCTGAACCATTTCCACAATTTTCATCTTACTTGCAAATCTGATATACACAGAGTTCATAACGAAAGTTGGTAACATCCGTTTTCGTAACTTACTCAACAACAATCCAGCTGCACTAAGTAAGCGCTCTACTGCCGCTGAGGACACTGGTATGGCCAAGACAACTTTCGCAATTGCTGTTAGCAGTGGAAACCTATATTCATTTCCCCAATAATTTAATGGTTGTGAAGTTGATTGCCGTAATTTTTGAAACATGGTGACTTCATCCTCAAGGCATTTGTTTCTGGCGTCGTCAAACTTAAGTGTTTTGTTTGGTGGAGGATAAAAAAAATAAGTCAAAATCACTTTTCGGCTTTTGTTCTACAATTCCTGCTGCTTCACATACAACAGATGATTCATAAGAAAGATTTAAATCTTTGATGAATGAAATAACAGTTAGTACAACAGACTTAGAAAAAGCGATCCAATCATTGGCCCATTTATTGGTGTCCACATTCCCTTTCTTCTTAGTAACAACTGACTTGACCACGTCTTCTATATTGGCTTTAATGTCAACTCCAGTAAGGAATGCTGCAGTAATTGCCAAAGAACTGCCGCAATATGACCAAAGTTTTTCTCCAATAATTTTCTGAAAGTTCTGACAATATTTCTTCACCATGCTACTGGAAGTTTCTTCGTCAGTATCAACAATAACTTTGTACAACTGATGGTCTAGTAGGAGGAAGTATAACAGCAAAATTAAATGAGATGTAGCACCATCAATTTCTAGTTTGTCAAAAAAAGTTTTGAATTTATTATGTATGTACAGCATTCCTTTAATCTGAACAATATTCGGAATGTGGTTTAAGAATTCTTCATCTTCTTCATTAAAGTATTGCGAGTAATTATTTTAATGGGCATTGAAACGTTGGTAATATGATCGCATGCGCGCATTTATTAATTTATCCGGTGTCCCACCACGAGATAAAGAATTGAAACAAGTATATAAAGAAAAAAGGAAGGATTAAAGGATTTAAAAAAGTTTTAAAAAAAAGTTGCTATGACATGGCTACTGTCCCATGTGTCCCATGGGAAATACCAGCCAGCTCCAGGGAATAATCACACTGTGCCGAATATCAAAGTGAATGATCATAGACTAAGTGTTGTGGACAAATTTACCTATCTTGGCAGCACCGTGTCACAAGCTGCCACAATCGATGACGAAGTGAATGCAAGAATCTCCAAGGCCAGTGCAGCCTTTGGCAGACTGTACAAGAATGTATGGGACAGAACTGGAATAAGCCCGCAAACAAAGCTAAAAGTCTACAAAGCAGTTGTATTATCCACACTGCTATATGCTTGTGAAACCTGGACTGTTTATCAGCGACACGCTAGGAAATTAAACCACTTCCACACAGTCTGCCTTAGGAAGCTACTGAAGATTAAATGGCAAGACAAGATTCCAGATACTGAAGTCCTAGAAAGAGCATCCATGCCCAGTATCCACACTCTACTGATGAAGAATCAGATTCGCTGGGCTGGTCACTTGACTCGCATGCCAGATCACAGGCTCCCTAAACGAATTTTTTACAGCGAACTGCGTTGTGGTAAACGCTCCCAAGGTGGCCAGAGGAAACGTTTTAAAGACACTCTGAAAATTTCACTGAATGCTTTTGGAATTCATCATGACACCTGGGAGGCTGCAGCCAGAGACCGAAATTCGTGGCGTGCATCATTGCGCAAAGGTGCAGTTATATGTGAGGCAACCAGGACTGCAAGAGCTGTGAAGAAAAGGCAGGACAGAAAAACCACTGCAGGAAATCCTCCTCCAGAGACGTCAAGCATTCTTTGTCCACATTGTCAAAGAACATTTCGAGCCAAAATAGGCCTTATCAGCCATCTTAGAACCCACGGCTCCACACCTTCAACCCCACTGGATGAAATGAATGGTCATCATCATTCTTGATGGACAAACAACAACAACATGGGAAATACAATTGTTTGCTGTCCCGTCCCATCCCATCCCATGGGACGTTTCCCATGGGAATCCCATTCCCATGGACAAACCTGGATGTTCGTTTAGGTGAATCGTTGGTGCTTTTTCTTCTTTAGTTACAGTCATTACCTCGGTTTTACTTTTCATGTTATGTTCCCTACACATTTCGTTTAGATTATTCATGTGGTCTTGTATTTCAGCTTCTGATTTTGCTATTAGTGCTTGGTCGTCCGCAAACAGGAGTTCTCTAATGATTAGATTTGCAGATGGTTCTTCTTCTGTGTTCTCGTCATGCGGTGTTCTTGTGGTCTCTGTTTGGCTGGTTTCTTTACATATGTTGGCTATATATGTTATGAACAAGAGAGGGGACAGGACACAACCTTGTGGTACTCCGGATCTTATAGTGAAGGGTTCTGAGTGTCCTCCAGTTGCTCTCACTATGCATTCACTGTTATAATATGTTAATGAGGAAAAAATGTGAGGTGGTGGGAAGTTTCGAATATCTTGGGTTATTGATTACCAACAATGGTGACACAATGAAAGGAATTAAAAGACGAACATCTATTGCTCTTACAAAACTAAAACAACTGCATAGTTTGTGAAGTGGGACAGATATTGCTACAAAATTTATATTTCTAATAGCATGCATCTTTCCCATTGCAACATACTCCCGTGAGACCTGGACACATACTAAACAAGCTGAACAGCGCATAAATGCCTTTAAATATAAATGTTATAGACGGGTTCTAAGAATATCTTGGATACAGAAATGAACAAATGTATACATACGACAAGATCTGAATATTGAAGAAGGTTGGCTACTAAACACGATAAAATACAGAAAATTGAAATATTTTGGTCACTTGAAACATCATGAAAGTTTGGAGAGAACAATAATGGAAGGGTACATGTCGGGAGCCGTTCTACCTGGCGAAGGGATTAACGACTTTCTTCGTAATCCCGTGTATCCACGTGGGGAACACAGCTGCGCGAGATTCGGCAGCGGATCGCGTCGCGCTAGTTACTTACGGGGGTATATGAGCCGGTCGCTCAGAAAGCAGTGGCAAACTACTGAGTGTAATCTTGCCAAGAACATCAACAGCAGTTGAAAAATTCTGGTGTTGATTGCAACGTCATGTAGGGGATATGCAACTTTAAAAAAAATGTCCGGGACAAGAAGAAGAGGACGGAAAAAGAGAAGATGGGTGCAGGATGTGGCGGATGATCTCCAGATGGGTGTATCGGACGCGGGATATCTTGCTTATCACCGAGAAGTTTTCCGGAAGGTTGTTATGGGAGCGAGGTTCTGCAAAGGACATGCTACTGAATGAATGAATGAATGAATGAATGAATGAATGAACACCACTGTGTAGAAGACAGGTGTACAATGAGTCCTCGCAGCGAAGTGGTTACACCGCCTGTCTCTCACTTCGAAAGTGGTAGGTTCGATTCTGGGCGCTGCCATTCGGTTCACGAGTGGAGTTATCTCGGAGCTAAGGAGTTCGTGGTTTGTGCGACGCTTTCGCCAGACCGCCCTGAGGAAATAGACCCAGCCATGTGGGATAAAACCCCATGCAATGATGTCTATCCTCTTTCCCCTTTAAACGTGTTATGTTATAGAACAATTGTTCTAAAGACAAGAAAAAAAAAACAACTAGCACAAACTTCAATATATTAAATGATATATGCTCTGGATCAAACAAGGCAAGGCCGAGAGAGGGAACATGTCGTTTTGGCACCATATGTTCTCTGAAGCTCTGCCCAGGCATTGTGATGGAATTTTGGCCAAATTCCAAATCACATACTTTGGTCTCTCAAGACTGTAAGGAGCCACTCATACGTTACATATCTCATTGCTTTAATTTTTTTCCGGGAATTCTGCAGTATGCACCCGACGAGATGCAGGAAAAGGAAATATACCAGGCAATAAATTGTGCACTCTTAATGTTTGTGTTTTCGTTAATCAAACACGCCACATATCCCAGTTCATGCTGTTCTCCACTTCATCTTTTGGTTTATACAATTGTGGTGCTAGCAGACAAGCTGAAAAACATATAATGGCAGTGGAAATGTGGTTTCTAAGAAAAATGCAAAGACTACCATGGGCAGACAGAAAAACCAATGAACAAGTCCTACAAGAAGCAAATGAAAACCGTAAACTGATTAGAGAAATTAGACAAAGACAGTCAAGAATTTTTGGATGTGAAGAAATAAACTAGAGAACTTGGTGACAACTGGCAAGATTGAGGGGAAGAGAACAAGGGGAAGGTATAGTAGTAAATATCTGGATGGCATGGCTGCGTTGCATGGACGAGACAAGAACACGTAGCTTATATACGACTTTAGTGATCGTGTGAGATGGCGAAACATGGTGGCACACACTTATGGGCATGGTACATGATGATGATGAGGGTTGTAAGCTGGGAAAAGAATATAATTATATAATTCTCATGGGCCAGGCCGATAAGCGTGGGCGATCACGATTTGTAATCTCACACGATCACCAGAGTATTGAATCATATCTTTGATCTTGTCTCGACTATACAGCTTAACTAATCGATGTATTTACTTCACACCACATCCATTGCAGGCAACCTTCATTGTGGAGACGGCACCTGATTGATTGATTGATTGACTGATTGACTGTTGGCTGAAATAATTAAAACACATAGTCACCGATATTGTTTGAATGTGGAGCATTTGTTATCGCCACGGTAATAGCAAAGTTGAAATGAAGTCTTTCTGTCTAAACAAAATTGGTTGGAACCGCCTAATTGCTAAAGTCTTAGCATGTTTGAGCAATCGTTTATTGTACTTCGTATACAATATACGAAATGCCTCTTCATTGTTCACTTTATGGCCGCAATGCAACAGGTATTGAGAGGTGGCCGAGGATGGAGTTTTATGGCAAGACGACTGCCCAGGGATTCCCGAAGACCGATTAACTATCTAGCTGGAAGAAAATAATCACTATGGAAGAAAATAATCACTATGTTCAAAGACTCCTGTAATATATAACAATAGCATCAAAAACAGAAATATCACCACGAGCACAAATATCATCTTACTGTAAAATTGTGTGAGGCCGGTACTCCCATATCAATGTTATCGCTGCCATATGGGAACTTTAAGGCAATAGAGATGCTGTTTTTGAGAAGAATTGTTATAATATATTGTACAGAGAAGAAAACAAAAGATGAGAAATTAACGTTCGCCGGGGTTACTAGATTACTCATAAAAACTAGAAAATGTATGGGACATAAAAAACACAAGAAATTAAATAGAGAAATTAAGGAAAATACTAGAACAAAGAAGCAAGGGAAGAAAGAGGTAGATGTATGGGGAAAGCTGAAGCCGCTGGGCAGCATAATTACATTATAAGCAGCATGAACATCATGTGGCAGGGAGGCATGGGGCGTCATGGTCGCCAGTATCTGCTCAAAATCAGCTGCCTGTGGAATAGCTTTATTTGAAACAATGAGCGAAAACTCAGAGAGAGAGAGAGAGAGAGAGAGAGAGAGAGAGAGAGAGAGAGAGAGAGAGAGAGAGAGAGAGAGAGAGAGAGAGAGAGAGAGAGAACGAACGAACAAACAAACTTTATTTTCAAAGGGTTAAGAATTGGGCACTCAGGCCCGTCTAACATTCTGCCCTTCTATCACTCTCTTTCATACATTATTTCATTCACACATCATTCAAGGCTAACAGAGAACAGCAACAATATAAAAGATATGCATTATAAAGGCATGGGCAAAATGCGAACATCAAAACTACACGACACAGTAAAATTAGATAATGGTCTGACACTTGTTATTAGCCATGTGGAATATACTGGCCTACCAAAAGGGGACTGGCTGTTATACTAGGGTTTTGTTATTATTATTATTATCTCTATTATTAAGGGGGAAGATAATCCGTACTGAGATAGTGTTCGAGTAATTTGCGATTATATGAATAGGGATTGGTGATGTCTTTGATTTCTTGTGGAAGATTGTTCCACAGCTGAGCTGCAGAGTACGTTAAGCTTGTTTTGTATAAGTCAATCCTAGGCTTCGGAATGTGTAATATATTTAAACGTTTACTGTGTCTAGCATTATATATATATATATATATATATATATATATATATATATATATATATATATATATATATATATATATAGAGAGAGAGAGAGAGAGAGAGAGAGAGAAGACGGAGAGAGAAAGAGAGAAATTTAATTTGATTTGATTTGATTTGACTTTATTTTCAAAGGGTCACAAACTGGGCACTCAGCCGGTCTTCCATTCGGCCCTTCCAATCACTCATCTTTCGTTCATCAATAGTGCATAATACATTCACATAGGGAAAACCATTGTCAAATGAATGTTGTAAACATAAACAATGCATATTACCATGTTATGAGGCACATCTCCCACTCACCCACACATCCCTCACCCACCACACAAAACCCCACGCACACATCCTCCACCCACACACACCCCACCATCCCACAACCCACACACACTCACCCACCCACCTAGACACCCCTCAGAGAGTGATAGAAGGGCAGAATGTTAGACGGGCCTGCGTGCCCAATTCTTAACCCTTTGAAAATAAAGTTCGTTCGTTCGTTCATTCGTTCAACCACCCAGTCAAACACACATCCCCCACACATACATCCCCCCACCAACCCACACAACATGCCACCACACACACATCCCGCACCTACCCACACACACATACACCACACACATATCCTTACCCACACAAATCACCAACCCATTCCCTAAACCCACACACACCCACCCACACATCTTCCACCCACCCACCTACACACCCCAATCACCCATTCTCCAACCACACATACCTCAATCACACATCCCTCACCCACACACACAACCTCCCACCAACACACACAACCCGCACCCACCCACACACACATCCCTCTCCAACTCGCACAGTCCACACCCACACCCATATACACACATCCCAACCCACACACACATCTCCCCACCCACACACACACACACATCCCACACAACATCAGCCATATCTCTTACCCACACACCCCCACTCATACACACATCTCTCCACCCACCCACACATCCCCCATCCAATCACACACACCCCACCCACCCACACATCTCCACCCACACATACATACATCCCCACCCACACAAACATATCCCAACCACACACACACATACCCCACACCAATCCCCTCACCCCCTCACATATCCAAACACATCCCCCAACCACACACACATCCCCCACACAGCCCCACCCTCACACACATTCCCCACCAACTCACACATCCCCTACTTACACACACATCCCCACCCACACACATTCCCAACCCACACACACACACACACATCCCCCACACCCTCCACACATACCCCCAATACACACACATCTCCCCACACACATCCCCACACACACATTCCCATACACACATTCACACGCACATCCTCACATCTAGACATATACATGATGCCTCACATAATCACTGAAACTAATACGAGCAAACCCCCACACTTCACACACAAACACACACACACACACAAACACACACACACACACACACACACAAATCAAAATCAAATCAAATCAACTTTATTAGGGTCACAAATTGGGCGCGCAGGCCCGTCTTACATTCGGCCTTTCCAATCACTCGTCTTTCGTTCATCAAGAGCATTATACATTTACATAGGAAGAAAAATAAACATTGTGAAATGAATGTTGTAAACATAAACAAGGCTAAATATGGATAAAAATATGTACATAAAAAGTATGTGACTTAAAAGTAGTGATGCCAGCGTGGCCCCCCCCCCCCCCACACACACACACACCACACTCTCTCTCTCTCTCTCTCTCTCTCTCTCTCTCTCATTCACTCTCACTCTCACTCATTCCCTCTCACTCATTCACTCACACACACACTCTCACTCATTCACTCTTCCGCTCACTCATTCACTCTCCCGCTCACTCATTCACTGTCACGCTCCCTCATTCACTCTCACGCCCACTCATTCACTCTCACGCTCACTCATTCACTCTCACTCATTCACTCTCACTCATTCACTCACACACACACACACTCTCACTCATTCACTCTCCCGCTCACTCATTCGCTCTCACGCTCACTCATTCACTCTCCCGCTCACTCATTCACCCTCACGCTCACTCATTCACTCTCACGCTCACTCATTCACTCTCCCGCTCACTCATTCACCCTCACGCTCACTCATTCACTCTCACGCTCACTCATTCACTCTCCCGCTCACTCATTCACCCTCACGCTCACTCATTCACCCTCACGCTCACTCATTCACTCTCACGCTCACTCATTCACTCTCCCACTCACTCATTCACTCTCACTCATTCACTCTCCCGCTCACTCATTCACTCTCACTCATTAACTCTCACGCTCAATCATTCACTCTCCCGCTCACTCATTCACTCTCACGCTCACTCATTCACTCTCACGCTCACTCATTCACTCTCACTCATTCACTCTCATGCTCACTCATTCACTCTCACTCATTCTGTCTCTCATTCACACTCACTCACTCTCTCACTCAAACTACAGTAATGAACATAAGTTTAGATTATACATGATAAAATCAAATGGTATTTAACTGATAATATGACAGATGAGAATACACAAACATATGGATTCGCGTGTTACATAACATGCGTGTTACATGACATGCATCTGTTCAGCTCTCTCTCTCTCTCTCTCTCTCTCTCTCTCTCTCTCTCTCTCTCTCTGTATTCTTTCATATACACACACTCACACGCATGCGTACGCTCACACGCACACACACACACACACGCACACACACACTCTCTCTCTTTCTCTTTTATTCACTCTCACTCTCACTCATTCACTCTTCCGCTCACTCATTCACTCTCCCGCTCACTCATTCACTGTCACGCTCCCTCATTCACTCTCACGCCCACTCATTCACTCTCACGCTCACTCATTCACTCTCACTCATTCACTCTCACTCATTCACTCACACACACACACACTCTCACTCATTCACTCTCCCGCCTCACTCATTCGCTCTCACGCTCACTCATTCACTCTCCCGCTCACTCATTCACCTCACGCTCACTCATTCACTCTCACTCTCACTCATTCACTCTCCCGCTCACTCATTCACCCTCACGCTCACTCATTCACTCTCACGCTCACTCATTCACTCTCCCGCTCACTCATTCACCCTCACGCTCACTCATTCACCCTCACGCTCACTCTTTCACTCTCACGCTCACTCATTCACTCTCACGCTCACTCATTCACTCTCACTCATTCACTCTCCCGCTCACTCATTCACTCTCACTCATTAACTCTCACGCTCAATCATTCACTCTCCCGCTCACGTCATTCACTCTCACGCTCACTCATTCACTCTCACGCTCACTCATTCACTCTCACTCATTCACTCTCATGCTCACTCATTCACTCTCACTCATTCTGTCTCTCATTCACACTCACTCACTCTCTCACTCAAACTACAGTAATGAACATAAGTTTAGATTATACATGATAAAATCAAATGGTATTTAACTGATAATATGACAGATGAGAATACACAAACATATGATTCGCGTGTTACATAACATGCGTGTTACATGACATGCATCTGTTCAGCTTCTCTCTCCTCTCTCTCTCTCTCTCTCTCTCTCTCTCTGTATTCTTCATATACACACACTCACACGCATGCGTACGCTCACACGCACACACAACACACAACGCACACACACACTCCTCTCTCTTTCTCTTTTATTCACTCTCCCACTCACTCATTCACTCTCACTCATTCACTCACACACACACATTCTCACTCATTCACTCTCCCGCTCACTCATTCACTCTCACTCATTCACTCTCACTCATTCTGTCTCTCCCGCTCACTTCATTCACTCTCCCACTCACACACATTCACCCTCACTCATTCACTCTCACTCATTCACTCTCCCGCTCACTCATTCACTCTCCCGCTCACTTCATTCACTCTCACTCATTCTGTCTCTCCCGCTCACTCATTCACTCCTCCTGCTCACTCATTCACTCTCACGCTCAATCATTTCACTCTCACGTTCACATCATTCACTCTCACGCTTCACTCATTCACTCTCACGCTCACTCATTCACCTCTCACTCATTCACTCTCACTCATTCACTCTCACACTCACTCATTCACTCTCACTCAGTCTGTCTCTCATTCACACTCACTCACTCTCTCACTCAAACTACAGTAATGAACATGAGGTTTAGATTATACATGATAAAATCAAATGGTATTTAACTGATAATATGACAGATGAGAATACACAAACATATGGATTCGCGTGTTACATAACATGCGTGTTACATGACATGCATCTGTTCAGCTCTCTCTCTCTCTCTCTCTCTCTCTCTCTTCTCTCTCTCTCTCTTCTCTCTCTCTCTCTCTCTGTATTCTTTCATATACACACACTCACACGCATGCGTACGCACACACACACACACACACACACGCACACACTCTCTCTCTCTCTCTCTTTCTCTTTTATTCACTCTCACTCTCACTCATTCACTCTCACTCATTCACTTACACACACACATTCTCACTCATTCACGCTCCCGCTCACTCATTCACTCTCACTCATTCACTCTCACTCATTCTGTCTCTCCCGCTCACTCATTCACTCTCCCGCTCACACATTCACCCTCACTCATTCACTCTCACTCATTCACTCTCCCGCTCACTCATTCACTCTCCCGCTCACTCATTCACTCTCACTCATTCTGTCTCTCCCGCTCACTCATTCACTCTCCCGCTCACTCATTCACTCTCACGCTCAATCATTCACTCTCCCGCTCACTCATTCACTCTCACGCTCACTCATTCACTCTCACGCTCACTCATTCACTCTCACTCATTCACTCTCACTCATTCACTCTCACACTCACTCATTCACTCTCACTCGTTCTGTCTCTCATTCACACTTACTGACTCTCTCACTCAAACTACAGTAATGAACATAAGTTTAGATTATACATGATAAAATCAAATGGTATTTAACTGATAATATGACAGATGAGAATACACAAACATATGGATTCGCGTTTTACATAACATGCGTGTTACATGACATGCATCTGTTTAGCTCTCTCTCTCTTTCTCTCTCTCTGTCTCTCTCTCTCTGTATTCTTTCATATACACACACTCACACGCTTGCGTACGCTCACACACACACACACACACACACACACACACACACACACACACACACACACACACACCACTCTCTCTCTCTTTCTCTCTCATTCACTCTCACTCTCACTCATTCACTCTCACTCATTCACTCACACACACACACACTCTCACTCATTCATTCTCCCGCTCACTCATTCACTCTCACTCATTCTGTCTCTCCCGCTCACTCATTCACTCTTCCGCTCACTCATTCACCCTCACGCTCACTCATTCACTCACACGCTCACTCATTCACTCTCACTCATTCACTCTCCCGCTCACTCATTCACTCTCCCGCACACTCATTCACTCTCACTCATTCTGTCTCTCCCGCTCACTCATTCACTCTCCCGCTCACTCATTCACTCTCACGCTCACTCATTCACTCTCACTCATCCACTCTCACTTATTCACTCTCACGCTCACTCATTCACTCTCACGCTCACTCATTCACTGTCCCGCTCACTCATTCACTCTGCCGCTCACTCATTCACTCTCACTCATTTACTCTAATGCTCACTCATTCACTCTCCCGCTCACTCATTCACTCTCCCGCTCACTCATTCACTCTCACTCATTCTGTCTCCTCCGCTCACATCATTCACTCTCCCGCTCACTCATTCACTCTCACGCTCACTCATTCACTCTCACGCTCACATCATTCACTCTCACTTAT
>JACEFZ010025544.1:0-45801 GCA_014155875.1 Cepaea nemoralis
TTTTGGGTGACTTGGTCACGCGGGATATTTGTGCGCGTCTGTGTGTGTATATGTATGCGTGCGCGCGCGCGGGTGTGCTATCAATTACAGGACATCACAGTCAGTCCCAACATTCGGTGGAGTGGTGTGCTTGCTGGGTAAGCTTGCTGCTGCCTTATTGAACGAATGGTAGTCATGGTACGTGCGTATGCGATGCGTGTATGTACATGCGAGTGTGTGTGCTATCAATTACAGGACGTCGCATGCAGCCCCAACATTGATTGATTGGTCGTGTTCCACCATGCTTTACCGTGTTATTTTACGACCAAAGCTAGAACTTGTACTATAGTTGTGTCTATCTATTATATATCACAGTCAATGTGTAATGCATTGGATTTACAGGACGTTGCACTCAACCCCAACATTGTTTGGGTGGTCGTGTGCTATTATGATTTGGCGTGTCATCTCACAACCAAAGGTATGCTTCGTAGTATAACTAGTTGTCTATCTATTACAGGACGTCGCAGTCAGTCCCAACATTGTTTATGCAATGGATTTACAGGACGTTGCAGACAGCCCCAACAATGATTGGTTGCGGGTGTACCAGCATGACATTCGTGTGTGTATATATGTATGCGTGCGTGCGCGCGGGTGTGCTATCAATTACAGGACATCACAGTCAGTCCCAACATTCGGTGGAGTGGTGTGCTTGCTGGGTAAGATTGCTGCTGTCTTATTGAACGAATGGTAGTCATGGCACGTGCGCTAGGCGTGCGTGTATGTACATGCGTGTGTGTGTGTGTGTGTGTGTGTGTGTGCTATCAATTACAGGACATCGCAGTCAACCTCAACATTCTATGGAGTTTCATGTGTGCTAGGTAAGTTTGCGATTCTCATTTTGAATGAACACCAGCCAGGTCATGTGCGTGTGAAGAGGGTGTATGACCAGCTAGATGTCTATCTATTACAGGACGTCGCAGTCAGTCCCAACATTGTTTATGCAATGCATTTACAAGACGTTGCAGACAGCCCCAATATTGATTGATTTCGCGTGTACCACCATGACATCCGTCTGTGTGTATGTGTGCGCGCATGTAGGCGTGTGTGCGTGCGTGGTGTGCTATCAATTACAGGACATCGCAGTCAACCTCAACATTCTATGGATTGTCAGCCGAATGGCTGATTCATTAACCTGTATGTTTGTATACAGATGGCCTATTCTGAGAGGCAGAATAATGTCTCGTTCTGATCTGTCCATAACAAGGTAGTCACCTTGAGCAAGTACTATGGCTTTCTGGCTGACTTCGTCATCCATTTCTTTTGGTGGTATGTAACGGGTGGATCAGACTTATCTTATTCCTCTCCTTCCGTAACCAATCGAACAACGCGGACGTGTCTGGGTACTCGACAGTGGGATGACAACCCTTGTATGGTGACCGTACGCCTACTGCTAAGTTCAGAAAGTAGGTCCTTAGTATCGGCAATGTCCCACAAGGAGCGCCTCGGGCACTGATTTTTGCATTTGCCAATAGCAACTAATGATACATCCGAGACAGGAGTGTAATGACCCAGTAGGTCAAAAACAGTGTTAATGGAAGAAACCAACGTGGAAACTAACCCACAAAATACCCCAGAGGGGGAAAGAAACTCGTTCTGGTGCATGTGTGGTCGGCGAGTGCCGCGACTAGAGATTGTCTTCTTCTGTCAACTGGTCGTTATATACACAGTCATTGGCGTATCACTATTTAAGCTGTCTCGAGCCAGCGTCGACGCGGTCGAGGGCAAGTTGTGGATCGCTCCTCTAAGCAGCTGTCTGGGTTACATGCTACCAAACCCTAAAATATGAGCTTCTACCTGACATTACCGAGTAATGCTTCGCCGAACATATTTTCCAAGACCTCACCAGGTCACTATTTCGTCAAGTTACCGCAGACTATAGAGGTGAGTCAATATTGTGAAGTGGGTCTTGCCGAAATTCAATTCCCCAACTACTACTGCAATGTGCTAAAGAATGAAGTATGGCTAAGATACATCCCACCCCCAATGGTAGAGTGATAAGAAAGGTGTGTCCCTCAGGCCTGTACAGTTCACCAGACGCGGTTATAGCTGCACTGAATCGCCTAATGAAAGATCGGCAGGTGGACGATCAACTTTGTGTTCTATTCCATTTCGACAATGCATCAAAGAAAGTCATCGTGAAAATGCTCGAACCCGGGGCCACTATTACATTTAGTGAGAAGTTACAAGAGATACTAGAACAATTTAAGGTGAAGGGGCGATAGACCTGAATAACGACCTGCAAAATGTCTACGTCTACTGCGATCTCATTGCGGCAAGACCAGTCGGAGACGTCATGGTCCCACTACTAAGGACGGTTCCTATCATGAATCAGCGATCTACCTCAGTGTTTCGTGCCTACGACAAACCTCACTACATACCGATGAATCGTTACTCCTTCGACACGGTGGAAATACTTCTAACCACTGATACGGGCACAAAGGTCGCATTCACTACCGGGACTTCAGTGCTGACGTTACATTTTCTAGTTCGGAAGAGATCAGACCTAGAATAATGGTGAAATACGGATTGATACAGTGAATAACCCAGACTTTCCGAAGACATGATGTGTCCGACACTCAGATGATTGATGCCTCGGGTATCTACAAGACTCAGATATCAGCCCACCAAGCAGGAGACCAGTTTTATGATTACATGCTAAGTGACATGTACATACCAGGCTAACAACAGAAAAAAAAACCAACCTACTCAGACAATGGCGTGTAGAAATCCAGAAACAACATACAATGTGTATAGCTTTGTATGTGAAAATAAAATGTTGTGATGATTCTATGTATACCACCTCATATCACATCATCCATTTCGTATAACGACATTATGCATTTTTATTCTGGAAAAATGTACTGAAATACTGTAAAATGTACTTGACATACTGTAAAATAAACAAGCATATATTATAATTACGTCTTGGTTGTTTAATTTTTGTTAGTGTTTACGGTGTATATAGTTATCTTGTTATGAGAGAATGATACATATTGGTGACAAATTCAAGAAATATTTCAACAAAACTAAGGAAACGGGTTAACCAAAGTAGAAAAAACTGTCGACCATAGTCTGAAATAGCTCAACCAAAATTATGAAAAATAGGAAACTCTGCAAAACGTAAGAAAATCAGTTACCCAAAAGAAAAAAATATTTGGCCACATTTCATTCACATTTATGAAAAGTAATAAAACTTGTTAACCAAATGGCAAAAATCTTGGTCAAGTAAGAAAATTTGTTAACCAAATGTGAAAAGGTTAGCCGAATTTCAAACCAAACTTATAAAAAATCTCAGTCAAACATATGAAAATTAGGAAAATTTGTTAACCAAACGTGAAAAGTTTGGCCAACTTTCACCCAAACTTATGAAAAAGTTTGAAATTTTGTTGTCCATATGTGAAAAGTTTGATCAAATTTCACCCAAACTTATGAAAATTAGGAAACTTTGTGAACCAAATGGCAAAAAAGCTTGGCCAAGTAAGAAAATGTGTTAACCAAATGTGAAAAGTTTAGCCAAATTTCAAACCAAACTTATAAAAATCTCAGTCAAACATATGAAAAGTAGGAAATTTTTTTAACCAAACGTGAAAAGTTTGGCCAACTTTCACCCAAACTTATGAAAAGTGAGAAATTTTGTTGTCCAGCTGTGAAAAGTTTGACCAAATTACACCCAAACTTATGAAAAGTAGGAAACTTTGTTAACCAAATGGCAAAAATCTTGGCCAAGTAAGAAAATGTGTTAACCAAATGTGAAAAGGTTAGCCAAATTTCAAACCAAACTTATAAAAACCTCAGTCAAACATATGAAAAGTAGGAAAATTTGTTAACCAAACGTGAAAAGTTTGGCCAAATTTCACCCAAACTTATGAAAAGTATGAAATTTTGTTGTCCAGATGTGAAAAGTTTGACCAAATTTCATCCAAACCCATAAAACGTAGGAAATTGTGTCGACCAAATGTGAAAAGCTTTGACCACAGTTCAAACAATATTATAAATATTTCACCCAAAACTTATCAAAAGAAGGAACTTTTGTTGTCCAGAGATGAAAAGTTTGGCCAAATTTCACCCAAACCTATGAAAAGTAGGAAACTTTGTTAACCAAATGTGAAAAGTTTGGTCAAATGTCAAACAAACTCATAAAAAGAAGGAAACTTTGGTAATCAAATATGAAAAGTTTGGACACATTCATCCAAAACTTATGAAAAAATAGGAAATTTTGTTAACAAAATATGAAAAGTTTGGCCAAATTTCAAAGAAAACTCATAAAAAGTAGGAAACTTTGTTAACCAAAATGTGGAAAGTTTGCCCAAATTTCAACCAATTCCATAAAAAGTAGGAAATCTCTCTCTCTCTCTCTCTCTCTCTCTCTCTCTCTCTCTCTCTCTCTCTCTCTCTCTCTCTCTCTCTCTCTCTCTCTCTCTCTCTCTCTCTCTCTCTCTCTCTCTCTCTCTCTCTCTCTCTCCCACTCACCTAATGCTCTCGCTCACATTACAGTAATGTTATATTATACATGATAAAATCAAGTGTCATACATACAAAATGATAATGTGAAAGATGAAAATACACAAAAAATATGGAATGGCATATTACAGGACATGCGTGCACTCAATCTCTCTCTCTCTCTCTCTCTCTCTCTCTCTCTCTCTCTCTCTCTCTCTCTCTCTCTCTCTCTCTCATACTCCCTAATTATCACACCCACTCTGCAGTGATGTACATGTGTTCATGTTATATATTATAACATCAATTGGCATTCAAAATGGTAATATGAACATGAGAATACACAAAATATATGGAATAGCATGTTACATCATATGCGTGCGCTTAAATCTCTCTCTCTCTCTCTCTCTCTCTCTCTCTCTGTCTCTCTCTCTCTCTCTCTTCTAACCAACACACACCCATAGACACTCACAAACAATGCGCGCACACATTAACAGGTCCATTCTTCCACTGTCTCTCTCTCGTTTGCTCACTCTCCCTCTCTCTCTCTCTCTCTCTCTCTCTCTCTCTCTCTCTCTCTCTCTCTCTCTCTCTCTCTCTCTCTCGCAATCACTATTTCACCCATTAAGTCTCTCTCTCCATCTTTCATTTACTCAATATCACACTCTCTTTCACTCTCACTCACACACAGACAGACACACACCCTCTCGCTATCATATACACACTCCCTCGCATACACACGAAAGCATATACACATACATACACGAGCATACATACAATATACACACGCAAATACACAAATATCCCCTCGCACACATACACACATCCTCTACCCAACCATACATCCTCCACCCACCCATCCCCCAGCCACACATCCCTTAACCACACATCCCTACCCATATACACACACATCCCCACCCAAGCACAATCTCCCCACCCATACACACATCCCTCACATACATCCCACCCACAACACATTCCCCATTCACAAACACACACCTTCCATCCACGCACAACCCACACACACATCCCCAACCCATACACTCATCCCCTCACACATTCCTAGACACGTACTTATCCCTCAACCACTAATATCCACACATCCCTCACCCACTCATCAACACATACATCTCCTATCTACTCACCCACACTCACAAACCCCAGCCACCCATCTAAACACACATCCCCCACCCGCACACCCAACCACACCCCCACCCATCCTTTATCCACTCCCAGCTCCCCTCCCACACAACACCACACCCACACACATCCCAAAGACACATCCCTCACCCACATACACATCTCCTCACACATCTCCTACCCATTCACACATCCCCAAACTACAATCACCCTCACTACCCACACATACATCCTCCATCCAGCCACACAGACAGACAGGCAGACAGACTGACAGACAGACAGACAGACAGACAGACAGACAGACAGACAGACAGACAGACAGACAGACAGACAGACAGACAGACAGACAGACAGACAGACAGACAGACAGACAGACAGACAGACAGACAGACAGACAGACAGACGTGCATACATGCATACATACATACATACGTGCGTACATACATACATAGACACACATAAGCACAGACAGACAGACACAAACACTCAAACACCCACACACACACACACACACTCACACACACACACACACACACACACACACATATCTAGACACATACACGCTTCCTCACATAATTACTGAATAAATAAGAAAAAACTCCCACACTTTACACACACACACACACACACGCACACACACACACACACACACACACACACACACACACACACACACACTGACTATTATTGTGAGCATCCATTAAAAAATATAAAATCATGGGCGGGGTGGGAGAATGGGGGGAATTGGTAAAAAATGGAAAAACTATGTGGTACATATACATTGTTTAATAGTAAAAACATAGTGATGCAATTCAATAAGATAATTCCTAAAACTAACATAAATATGATGAAATAAACGGTACAAACGTTTTCATATTGTGCATGTTAAAATCAAGTGACAGTAACATTGATAATATGAAAGATGAGGATACGGAAAAAATATGGAATAACATGTCACATGACATGCAAGTGCTCAACTCTCTCTATCTCTCTTCTTTTTTTCTTTCACACATGCGCACACACCAACCCTCTCGTTGTCTATCTCTCTCTCTCTCACTCTCTCACCCACGCTCACTCACTCTTACTCTTTCTCTCTCTCTTACTCTCTCTCTCTCACACACACACACACACAGACAAACACACTCACCTTATAGGGGGAGCACTTATGGACTTTTCCAGAGGGCAGGGATGGTACCCCCAACATATGTATAACAGATTATGTTTACATTGTCAAATTCCTTTGAGTAGTCTACGAAGTATTAAGTACTGATCTATTTTTACTTCTACAGCTCTTTCTAATAATGTCCTGAGAATGTATATGGCATTTTTGTGTTCTTTTCAAATGCTCATTCATCATAACCAATTTCTTATTTAAATTTGTTGCTTATTATTCTCATAAATATTCTCAGTAACAGCTTTGTCATGACTCATAAGACATATTGGAAGATAATCTCCACAGTCTAATGCGGCTTGTCTCCTTTGTGGGGTTATAAATGGATTTCAATGAATCATTATAAATATAATTACATTATAGACACCATTTACAAATTGTTTTATTACTCGTATTTAAATTACAAAATCTCCTAGAGCCTCAATTTCCTCAAATGTAATGTTGTCTGTTCCGGATGCCTTTCTTTCTTCATGTAATGCAGTTTGTCTTCAACCTGTGCAGCGAGTATTCGTGTATCATCACCGTTGTCTTGAATATTTGCATACGTTCTCTGATCATCACATAGCTCTTCTATGTATTCTGTCCCTTATCATCACATATATAATATAACATATAGTGAAGAGGCTTGGATATTAAAGACGATAAAACAAAGAAATTTGATATATTTTGGTCACTTGAAACGTCATGAATGTTTGGAGAGAACAATAATAGAGGACTACATCTACATAAAGTAGGTTCTGTGTTGCATATTCCTCCTCTTGCATTTCAAACGAGTCGATACGCTTTGATAACTGTGCTTCTGCTTTTGAGTGGATAGGTTTAGGTTTGTGGTTAAGAACTGATCCTTCATCGTCATCAAATTATTCTTCTTCAGTGGTGGTAAACATATAACCAATTCCATCATCGTTCTAAATTTCAAAGCCTTTCCAGTTTGCCACATTCCAACCAATCTGTTACTTCCCCTGGCGTAATGTTTTCACTGTTTAGTCCTACATTGTTGCACAGTTGCACAATGCCGTCAACACTAACAGCCTCAGTTCCTTCAGTTTCGTCAATAGTTTCAAGCAAGAGTTTATTCAACCCATTCTTTAGGTTAGACACTATAAAGTCAGCCCAGGCAGTAGCAACATTGAAAATAGCCTCATTTATGTTGTATCTCTTTACCCCCCGGTGACGGATAACAGAAACTGACGGTTGAACGTGTGAAAGAGGGGAGAAACTAATAGAATGGGCAAATATTAATGATATGATAATTGGAAACACATGGTTTAAACACCATAAAAGACGACTATACACATGGAAAAGCCCTGATATGAAAATACGCAACCAAATTGACTACATACTTATTAATAAAAGATTTAGAAATGCATTAATTAATGTAAAGACAATGCCTGGTGCTGACGGTAACAGTGATCATGTACCACTATGTGGACAAATAAAAGTAAGATTAAAGAGAGGGGAAAAAATGGTTACAAACTTGAGACTTAATAAAGAGGTTCTGAAAGTAGATAAATAAATTCAAGAACAATACAGAGTGACTGTGAAAAATAGGTACAATGCAATAGCTAAAATACAGAGTATAGATGAACAATGGGAAATGTTAAGGGACTCCATTCATCAAACTAGCAAAGAAATATTACCGGAGAGAAGCCAAAAAGCTAAGAAAAAATGGATGAATGAAGAAATCTTAAGGTTGATGGACAAAAGGAAACAGAATAAAAATGACAAACAAGAGTATGCTAAGATAAATAAAGAAATAAGAGATACATGTGTGAAGGCAAAAGAAAGTTGGTTAAATGAGCAATGCAGAAAAATTGAA
Organism: Cepaea nemoralis; assembly: GCA_014155875.1. Classification (NCBI taxonomy): domain Eukaryota; kingdom Metazoa; phylum Mollusca; class Gastropoda; order Stylommatophora; family Helicidae; genus Cepaea; species Cepaea nemoralis. The sequence continues at coordinate 8,607 of JACEFZ010025544.1, forward strand.
TTAAACTCCATTAAAGATAAAAAAAAAGTATGTACAGACAAATCAGCGAGCTCACAGGAAGAAAAATAAGAATAATTACAGGGTGTTTGAAATCAAAAACAGGACAGACTTTATTGGAGGAAGGTGCTATAATGAAGAGGTGGAATGAGTATATAAGAGAATTATATAATGGAGAAAGGGAAGAATTAACAGAAGAAAGTAACTTAGAAGGCCCACCTATTCTAAAAGAAGAAGTCGCTGATGCTATGAAACATATGAAGAAAGGAAAAACAGCTAGGCCAGATGAAATCACAATAGAAGAATTAGAAGTGTTGGGAGAATTTGGAGTAGATATATTAACCAAAATGTTGAATGATATTTACAGTAGTGGATATTTACCCAGTGATATGCTGAAATCTGTATTTATAGCTATACCAAAAAGACCAGGAGCAATTGATTGTGAAGATTTTCGTACAATTAACCTCATAAACCATGTCACTAAGCTTCTACTCAGAATTATAATGAGAAGAACAAGAAAGAAAATAAAAATGGAAATTAGTGAAGAACAGTATGGTTTTATGGAAGGAAAGGGTACAAACAATGCAATATATATATTACGAACACTAATAGAAAGATCAATAGAGAAACAAAGAAACATATATTTATGCTTCATAGATTATACTAAGGCATTTGATAAAGTAAAACATGATGAGCTGATTAAAATGTTGGAAGATATCAACATTGATGGGAAAGATTTAAGAATAATAAAGAATATATACTGGAACCAAGTAGCAGCAATTAAAATGGGAAATAAAGAGGGTAGTTACGAACAGATAAAGCTAGGAGTACGACAGGGGTGTGTCTTGTCACCCGATCTCTTCTCCCTGTATAGCGAAGTAATAATGAGAGAGATCAAAGAGAAGCCAGGAATACTAATCGGAGGATATAATATAAACAATATACGCTATGCAGATGACACAGTATTGGTAGCGGATAATGCAACAGACCTACAACAATTGTTGGACAGTGTAGTAACAGAGAGTGCACAGAAAGGACTGTCCTTGAATATCAAGAAAACAGTAACAATGGTGATATCAAAGAAAATGGGGACGCCAAAATGTGACATAGAAATAGAAGGGGAAATTCTCAACCAAGTGGATAATTTTAAATACCTAGGGGCACTTATAACATCAGATGGAAGATGTACAAAAGAGATTAAGAGCAGAATAGGGCATGCAAAGACAGCATTTCAGAAAATGAAGAGTATCTTATGCAATAAGTCGCTATCAATGAATGTAAGAAAGAGAGTACTAAAATGCTATATAGAACCAGTTTTGCTGTATGGCAGCGAATCTTGGAATGTAAATGAACAAATTAGGAAGAACTTAGAAGCAACAGAGATGTGGTTTTTAAGACGAATGTTGCGAATTCCTTGGACTGCCAGAGTAACTAACAACGATTGCCTGAAAGAGGCTAATGAAACTAGAACACTATATACAACAATAAGAAAGAGACAAACATCTTTCTTTGGTCATGTGATGAGAAGAGAGGCATTGGAGAACATCGTGACAACTGGAAAGATCGAGGGGAAGAGAGACAGAGGCAGACCAAGAGAAATGATGCTGGACGGACTGAGACGGTGGCATGGAGGAATATCATCAGCAGAGTTGATCCAGAACACCAAAGACCGAGATCTGTGGAGAGCCATGAACGCCTACGCCAGCCGGCACGGCACCTGATGATGATGATGAGTTAACATTTATATACATCACTTTATACCATTGTGTCATGTTCATGTACAGGCCAATGTCTATATAATATAAACATAGTCTGACTTTGCCGTAGAGGTCTGTGTTAATAAATTACACAGCTGCAGCTTGTAATACACGAATATGATTGTCGCAAACAGAAACATCTCTTATGTCAAGATCAATCCATGACCAACAAGTCGGGTATTCATTACAGAAAAGGAGCGCTTCTTCTTAAACATTCGTTGTGCTGATGCTAAGGTAGGGAGTTTAACCCCTACACCGGTCTATTGGACTAAAATGTTGACTTCTCGCCCTTGATTCGGGAACGTAAATTACAAGAACCTGAAAGGTTGGAGTGGGTTCGCCTGATGGCAAGGGACTCTGATAATAAGGAAAGCTAAAATACATGCAAAATGTAGCCCAGTGCTACTAGAAGTAGCCTGTATGTGCCATATGAGAGGCACGCCAGAAGAAGATGTAGTATGGCCTAAGCTTTAAATTCAAAGGGAGCGATGTATAGAAAATAAAAACAGTTAGGTCCGTGAAACTAACAATTGTTATTTTCTACTGTTATATCCTGCTGCAGCCGTTACTCCTCTTTTCGAATATTAATTAATTTTATACAGCGAAAAGAAGTTAACATTGCAAAGCCAGCGTTCACATATAAGGGGAATAGATCCGACGCGGAAGAAAGCTCTTAATTAGAACCTAATTGGCATAGTTCTTTATGACGACCGGGCTCCTAGCATCTATAAACATGTCCTGAGTGGCATAATGATAATGTAAACTAAACTGAACCTGATCAAATAAATAGAGGTAACCAGTGGGAATACAACAACAACAACAACAACAGGAACATCAACTGCGCTACCTGAACTTCAGTAGAGATCCTCCATAGATGATATTACATCCGGGGGTCAGAGATAGATGACCTGTCTGCAGTGTTTGCAGACTTCCATTGTAGCACAATCTCTACAACCAGGAGGTGGTAATCCTATCGCCATTGAGTCGTGAATGGTCTTTCCCTGGCTTCGGGAGTGGAAGCAAATAGTTGTGCACCAACTCATGGGACACTGATGCTGTTCTAATTCTCAGGTTAAAGCAGTTAGCCATCTCCTCCTAACCACCGTCGCTCAACTCAACTCAGCAATAGCAACGAATCACTAGATGGCTATAAAACATTCTACAGTTTCGTGGTTTCATATATTTAACATTTCTAATACTTTTTTCTGAATAAAAGATCAACAGGATAAAAAGAGTAAACTAGAAGAAGAAGAGAAAGAATTAGATACAAGCAGTTTACATTTTTTTCTTTGTTTTCGTTTGTTTTTTATGTTTTTATTTTATTTATTTTGCGTTTGCTCCTCGACTTGAACTGAAGAGTAGTCCATACACGTGCTGCTACTTCTAATGCACGGGACTGGTTTTTTCGTGTGAATGAGCTTTCCTTATTACCAGTGTCCCTCGCCATAAGACGGACCCACACCAACTTCTGAGGTAATTGTAATTGACGTACCCAAGTCAAATACAGACATTTAATATTTTAGTTCAACTGACCAGTGGGTTGGACCCGCTTTCACTCTATCAGCATACCGGAGGTATAAGAGCCAGCGCCCTTATTAATTCGGCCATGCTGACCTCCATGTTAGCAGTAGCAAATGGACTGTGTTTGGTTTGGACTGAGATAAAGTGAATCCTCGAAGGCAAAATGCAAATTAAGCTACAGTAAGACAGACGTTCGAGGCAATTAAATCCGGCACTGAAGGCGCTGCAGGAGATATTGTCGAGACATGATTATGGAACCATGGAACCAATCTACTGCTCTTTATGATGATGACCACAATGATGATAATGATGAAGATCTTATTGAAAAGTGCACAAAATTCTAAGCGAATGAGGTCAAAATGTAAAAAACAAACTAGTTTCAATTATTAACGTAAACATTGATAGGGAAGCCGTGTAGCAATAAGGTTAATGGTTCCATAGCGTACTAAACTGATCATGTTATAAATAAATAACAAGGAATAACAGTTAAATATACACCGTGAACGATTTTGCTTTCCAGTCACCCATAGGAGCGATAGTGTTTAAGTGATTTCTGTAATTAAGAAATTACAGTAGTCCTAACTAGTCCTTGGCCCATTTACTTGACATTCCAATTCCTTAAAGGACTGGTTGCTTTAATTATTAATGTAATTAGTGAATCAATGAACACGAAATGTAGAAACGTAAGCTTTACCAGAAATGTGTCACATACAACCACATGAACGTTGCAGCTAAAGTCTTTGCACCCACACACACAACACACATACAATGTTACAACTACATGAACAAGATCTGCATAACATATATATATATATATATATATATATATATATATATATATATATATATATATATATATATGTGTGTGTGTGTGTGTGTGTGTGTGCGTGCGTGCGTGCATGCGTGCTTACGTGCGTGCGTGCGTCCGTCCGTGCGTGTGTGTGTGTGTGTAGGTTACTTAGCTGTTGTGAAGCGCTGCCTTACTTTGGAATCTACATATGTTATTGAGGTCAACTGAACTGGTGCACTAAAGAGTTAACAGAAACCAACAAGCTTAATTGCATATCCTTTACAGGACGTCGCATTCAACAACAGCCTTGGTTAACTGTTTGGGATTCGTGGGCAAGTTTACGTTCAGTAAATTGCCGTTGCTTTCTGAAAGACCGGCACTCATACCATGATAGGGAAACCAACGCTATGTGGTCTGCTGCCAAATCGCCCGTAGCTGTGTTTCGAACGCGGTATGCGGGATTACGAAATGCATTCGTAACCTCTTTGCCACATAGCCGGCTCAGTAGTAATCTGTATACAGAGAAGCACAATCTAACACAGCTGTTTATCTACACCTGAAGACAACTAGAGAAAAATCAATAATTTCGACACAGAATCAAATAATCCATCAAGCCTAACTTTCGATTTCTACCCTTGATTCCAGTTGAAACATTGGCTGTCCAGTGACTCGGGCAAAGCCGTCCCATCCTGTCTCATTTCCTGCAGCTTCATGTCCTGTAAGTCAGCAGATAAACGACACTAACATAGGCTGTCCACTGACTCGTGCAAAGCCGTCCCATCCTGTCTAATCTCTTGCAGATCCTTGTCCTGTAAGACAGCAGATAAACGACCCTCTTACACGCCTTCAGACGATCTGGTCATATGCTAACCTGGTAGATCCACATGTGTGTTGAATAATCTGCACTCGGTATGTAATATGATCAATTTTTATTCGATCGCATTTACTTCCCAAGACATGTCCTAGTACTCAATATTACTCTGGATTGACCTGAGAGTCCAGGGTTACACTTTTAAACCGCGCCTTGATGCGGAATCGAACCTATGATCACCAGGCCGTCATGCGAGCGTCTAAGCTCCATGCACACACGAAATTCCATAACAGCAACCATCTGTGGGATAGAACCAGTGATACCACCATCACATTTTCTTGTAGGCCAAAGTGCACGGGGGAATAGGCGACCAGTCTTTTACTCCTGTAGCTAACGTCGAGAGCTGACACGAACGATAGTCCCGGTGGCAGAGAGATTCTGGTCAACGGATTCCTCTCTGCTGGGCTGAAATACGACACTTGTCTAGTTGGTAGTGATGCGCTGTAGCTATACGAGTACCATCTTAGAGCTGCAGCACTACGAGTACCATCTCAGAGCTGTAGCACTACAAGTACCGTGTTGGAGTCGTAGCTCTACCAGTACCATCTTGGAACTTTAGCTCTCCGATTACCATCTTGGAACTGTAGCTCTACAAGTACCATCTTGGAGTTGTAGCTCTACGAGTACCATCTTGGAGTTGTAGCTCTACGAGTACCATCTTGGAGTTGTAGCTCTATGAGTACCATCTTGGAGTTGTAGCTCTACGGGTACCATCTTGGAGTTGTAGCTCTACGAGTACCATCTTGGAGTTGTAGCTCTACGAGTACCATCTTGGAGTTGTAGCTCTACGAGTACCATCTTGGAGTTGTAGCTCTACGAGTACCATCTTGGAGTTGCAGCTCTACGAGTACCATCTTGGAACTGTAGCTCTACGAGTACCATCTTGGAGTTGTAGCTCTACGAGTACCATCTTGGAGTTGTAGCTCTACGAGTACCATCTTGGAACTGTAGCTCTCCGATTACCATCTTGAAACTGTAGCTCTACGAGTACCATCTTGGAGTTGTAGCTCTACGAGTACCATCTTGGAGTTGTAGCTCTACGAGTACCATCTTGGAACTGTAGCTCTACGAGTACCATCTTGGAGTTGTAGCTCTACGAGTACCATCTTGGAACTGTAGCTCTACCAGTACCATCTTGGAACTTTAGCTCTACGAGTACCATCTTGGAGTTGTAACTCTACGAGTACCATCTTGGAGCTGTAGCTCTACGAGTACCATCTTGGAGCTGTAGCTCTACGAGCTAGTTAGTTAGTTAGTTAGTTAGTTAACTAGCTGGCTGGCTGGCTAGCTGACTGGCTGGCTGGCTGGCTGGCTGGCTGGTTGGTTGGTTGGTTGGTTGGTTGGATGGTTGGTTGGTTGGTTGGTTGGATGGTTGGTTGGTTGGTTGGTTGATTGGTTCGTTAGTTAGTTAGTTAGTTAGTTAGTAGCGGTTCCAACTTCACGGTAACGGGTCGTCCCTATTATGCTCCGTTCATGTGCCAGTGAATATCACACAAAATGCTCCTCACCATCCTATGTGAAAAATATTCAAGAGTTTCGGCAAGCTAACTGCCCGCACAGGTACACTGTGCATAATGCCGTTGCCAGAATGCCATCACAAAAGTCCTCCACGAACAACACAGTTCATCGTCGATGGAATCAGCAGTCTCTAGAAAGACTTCATTGACCCGGGTTTTATCCTACATGGATCGGTCTCTTTCTGCTGGGCGACCCACCGAAAGCGCCGCACAAAGCACGAACTCCGTAGCTCCAGCGACAACTCCCAGGAGTCTCCTGAAAAAAATGCACTCGTGAATCGAAAAGGCAAGCCAGTCAATTCAGCAACAGTCGGTCGCCATCGTTCCGAACATGCAGTTCACACTACACGCTCTGCGAGTACCATCTTGGAGTTGTGATCTACGAGTACCATTGTGGAGCTGTAGCTCCACAAGTACCATCTTGGAGCTGTAGCTCTACGAGTACCATTCTGGAGCTGTAATTTTACGAGTACCATCTTGGAGCTGTAACTTCAAGATTACAATCTGAGCACTGTAACTCTAAGAGAATCCCTTTAGCTCCGTAATTCCAGGATAACAATCTTAGCGAGTAGCTTTATGAGAATGTCACTTTCATTAATGAAGCATGTTCTAATAAATTAGTATAATCATCAAGTGTCTTGCGATCTGAAATGGGAGATCATGTTTCGTCTCAGCTCACATTCTTTGACAGAATGTTCATCTCCAAGCATTTATATCTGTCCTTGCTATGATGCAAGGTTGCCCATAATCTTCTCTCTCTCTCTCTCTCTCTCTCTGTCTCTCTCTCTCTCTCTCTCTCTCTCTCTCTCTCTCTCTCTCTCGCCCTCTACCTCTCTCTTTCTATCTCATTCTAGGCCTTTCTCTTTCTCACTGTCGGACTCTTGCTTTCTTTTCATCTCTGTCCCTCTTTCTTTCACCGTCTCTCTCTCTCTCTCTCTCTCTCTCTCTCTCTCTCTCTCTCTCTCTCTCTCTCTCTCTCTCTCTCTCCCTCTCCCCCCTTCTCTCTCTCTCTCTCTCTCTCTCTCTCTCTCTCTCTCTCTCTCTCTCATGCACTGTCCCACACCTATGCTGTTGTTTACTCACACTGATAAATAACAAAATTCGGCCTCACGTGAAAGTGTCACATAAGGCACAACGTCGACACAGATAATCATAGACCGGTTGTTTACAAACACGAGCCCACAACAAGAACTCTGACCACAGCCTGACAACACGAGGACGGTCCCGACATTTAGCAAGCCAGCTGGCCCAGTCGGAACAACCATTCCCTAATAACTTTCCACGCTATCTGAAAGAGGCCGACACCATGGCATATTTTCTCCATCATAAACTATAAACTCATGAATAATGTAATTCTGTATTTATTGCAATCCCAAAGAAATCAGAAGCCTTGAAATGTGATCAACATCGTACAATTAATATAATGAGTCACATCACGAAGATTTTGCTCAGAATTATCTTGCAAAGAGTTAGCAAGAAAATACAACCTGAAATAGGAGAGGAACAATGTGGGTTTGCTGTAGGCAAGTGAATGCTGTGTATATACGGAGAACAGTAATTGAACGTTCTAAGGCAGTAAACAAAGATCTATATCTTTGCTTTATTGACTACACAACAAAGTCTTTTGATAAAGTGAGACATGTTGACATGATAATGTTGCTTGAAGATCTACAAATTGATGGTAATAGACCTTAGACTTGTAAAAAACATATATTAGAAACAACAAGCTGCCATAAGAATTGATAATGAAGTAGGTCAATATCGGCCTAACAAGAGAGGTGTGAGACAGGGATGTGTAATGTCTCCAGATCTTTTTTCCCTGTACAGTGAAAATATTTTCAGAAATATAGAAGATATGGAAGGAATCACATTGGGTGACGATACACCAATAACATTAGATATACAGATGATGCAGTCTTGATTGCAGACAATGAACAGGACCTGCAAAATTTAGTAGATGCGGTTGTTGCACACAGTGAACAACTAGGGTTAGAATTGAATTGTAAGAAGACACAGATTATGGTTCTCACTGGGAAGGAAGAAATACCGCAATGTAATATACAAGTAAATGGGAATATTCTTAAACAAGTGAATTGGTACAGCTATATCGGAACAGTTATAACATCTGATGGGAGATGCCTTGAAGAGATTAGAATAAGAATTGCCATTGCGAAGGTAGACTTTTGCAAGATTAAAAAAATACTTACCTATAGAAAGATGTCAATTGAAACGAGAAAAAGAGTGTTGAAGTGCTACATAGAACCTATACTTTTATATGGATGTGAAGCGTGGACAATGAGGAGGCAAGCTGAAAAATATCTGATGGCTGTGGAAATGTGGTGTCTGAGGAAAATGCAAAGAATACCACGGACAGACAGAAAAGTCAATGAACAAGTCCTTCATGAATCAAATGAAGATCGTACTGATTACAGACATTAGACGTAGACAGTCAAAATTTGTTGGGCATGTTATGAGAAGAAATGAATTAGAGAACTTGGTGACGACTGGCAAGATTGAAGGGAAGAGACCAAGCGGAAAACAAGAAGTAAATACCTGGATGGCGTCGCCGCATGGCATGGTCGAGACAGAAACACGGAGCTGATCCACGACTCTGGTGATCGAGTGAGATGGCAAAACATGACCGCCCACGTTTATCGGCATGGCACATGATGGATGGATGGAAACCAAAATACATAGATCGTAAAGCCAGTTGCATTCTTTTGCGGACTTCCCTCTCAACCTCAGAATTTATTGGCTGTTTGTGGTTTACTAGACAATTTTAAGTTCAGTAGATTGCTATTGCCCGTCTCCCTGGCGAAGAAGTTAACGACTTTCTCCGTAATCTCGTATATCCACGTAGGGAACACAGCTGCGCGAGATTTGATAGCGGATCACTTCGCGTTGGTTACTTACGAGGGTACGTGAGCCGGTCGCTCAGAAAGCAATGACAAACTACTGAGCGTGGTCTTGACAAGACATGAACAACAGCGGTAAAATGCTGGTACTGACAGCGATGTCCTGTAAAATAGGATATGCGGGGGGGGGGGGGGGGGGGGATTACTATTGCATTTTTAAAGACCGATCGAAATCAACGCAAGCTTCCAAATTTCCCATGGCACAATGCATAATCCTGGAATCTGTGTGACAGGGGAATTGTAAAAGTGCGTTTCTCTTACCCCAAAACAACAAATTCAGATTCATAACCCTAATAACAGGAGATTTATAACAATAATTTTTTATTTTTTTTTTCATCTTAAGGACAGCCATTTATAAAAAAACCAGAACAGGTCATTCTTCTGCGCCTCAGAACAGGACACAATAGATTACGCAACCACTTGTATACAAAATTCAAGATTGGTGACTCAGCCATGTGCACATGTGGTTTAGGCGTCGCAGACAGCAGAGCACATACTCCAGGATTGCCCAAACTACAACATATCCAGGCGAACCTTCTGGCCTAGAGAGACAACAGTGGAAGATAAACTCTATGGACCGCTGAATGAACTAAAAAAGACTGTTAGATTCATACAAGAGACAACATTGCAGTTATAAACATATTTTAGGCGAACGAAAGAAGAAGTAGAAGAAAAAAAAAAAAAGAACAGCTTCAAATCCTAAGAACAGCTATTTTATAGAAAGAACAGTTTTAAATCCCATGGGCGGCCAATGAGTAAAATATATCAGTTTTAAATCCTAAGAGAAGACAATTTATAAAAAATGAGAACAGTTTTAAACCCTAAGAACAGCCAATTTATAAAATGAACAGCTTTAAATCCTAAGAACAACGAGTTTATTTATAAACAGAAGTTTATTTGGACGCAGACTTGTACGTAAAATGTCAGCACAAAGTACTCACGATTTCCATGACGTTGCTTCACATGAAGATATGAACACAGAGCCACAGAAATGTGTAGGTTGACGGCCACAGAGGCGAAATGAAATGAATGGAATTACGGTACAAGAGTTTATCTGTCTCACACTTTGGGCAGGGATTAAGACTTTGCAGTTGATTGGCCTACCCTTGCTACCTCTAAGTAAAGAGAACTTGTTGAACAAGTTGAGACGGAGATTACCCAGGTGCTTCAGGTTTTGGCAAGCTATTATGACAGTAATCGAATCGAATCCATATATATATATATATATATATATATATATATATATATATATATATATATATATATATATATATATATATATATATATAATGTTTCTTCATCTCACACTATCATCAGAGTCGTGGATCAGCTCTGTATTCTTGTCTCGACCATACCACGTGGCCAAGCCATCCAGGCATTTACTTCCCTTTGTTCTTTTCCTCACAATCTTCCCAATTTCCCAATCGTCACCAAGTTCTCCAATTTATTTCTTCACATAAAGTATCCAAATAAATTATGACTGTCTACGTATAATTTACCTAATCATGTTACGGTTTGCATTTGTTTCTTGTAGGACTTAGCCATTGGTTGTTCTGTTTGTCAATTCTATTCTTTGCGTTTTCCTCAGAAACCACATCTCCACAGCCGCCATACGTTTCTCAGCCTGTCTGCTCATTGTCCACGCTTCACATCCATACTAATGTACAGGTTCTATGTGGCACTTCAACACCCTTTTTTCTCCTTGAAATTTACATCTTTTTATTGGTCAGCATATTTTCCATCTTGCAAAGGGCTACCTTTGCCATGGCGATTCTTGTTCTAATCTCTTCACGGTACCCCACATCAGATGTTATTATTGTTTCAAGATATATGTACCTATTCACTTGATTACGGATATTCCCATTTACCTGTATATTACATTGTGGTATTTCTTTCTTCCTAGTGTCGACCATAATCTGTCTTCTTAACTATAGTTGTTGGCAGCAACCGCATCTACTAAATGTTGCAGATCCTGCTCATTGTCTCCAATCAGTACAACATGGTCCGCATGTCTAATGTTATTGATGTTATGTCCCCCGCCAAGCTGTGGTGATTCCTCTATCTTCTAAATTTCTAAGAAAAAAAACTTCACTGTATAGGGAAACATGACCTCGAGACATTACACATCTCTGTCGCACACCTTTCTTGATAGGCTGATACTGACCTACTTGATTTTCAATCTTTAACAGCTTGTTTTTCCAATATATGTTTTTTTGTTTTTTACAAATCTAAAGTCTTACTTTTGGCTTTTGAACGAGGGGATGGGGCGCGTATGGGAATGTCCCAAGTGCAATGATGTGGGTTCTTAACTCAACTCCCATAAATGTGTAGATCTGCAAGCATCTTCACCATGTTGACATAACTTACTTTATCCAACGCCTGTTTGTAGTCAATAAAGCAATTATGTATGCCTTTATTTACTACTTGAGAACGCTCAGTTAATATTCTCAACATATACACAGCATTTACCCTTGCATTCTACGATCCCACATTGTTCGTCTCCCATCTCGGGCTGTATTTTCTCTTCCTAACTCTTTCCATGATGATTCTTAGCAAAATCTTCGTGATGTGGCTTATTATACTAATTGTTCGATTTTGATCACATTCCAAGGCTCCTGTTTTCCTAGGGATTGCAATAAATATAGAATTACATAATCCGGGAGGTATATCTTCAGTATCATATATTGTGTTCGGCAGTCTGGTGGCCTGGTCTATTCCATATTCTTCTAAGGCATTGATCATTTCTGTTGAGATGTTGACTGGACCGGGGGTCTTGCCAGCTTGTATGGTGAATAGCATTCTGAACTTCCATCTTCAAAATTGACGGTCCTTCAATATTATTCTGAACATTATACTGTCCCTCTCTTGTATCATCATAAAGGTCTTTCATATAATCTAACCACACATGTAAAATCTGATATTTTTATATTATACTAGCTGACCCGGCCCGGCTTCGCCCAGACCCTGGTGGGGAGCATCTCATTTAATTCATATAAGTAGTCATATAAGTTCTCGTTCCCGTTACCGACAATCTGTCTGTCTGTCTGTCTGTCTGTCTGTCTGTCTGTCTGACCCGGCCCGGCTTCGCCCAGACCCTGAAGGGGAGCTTCTCATTTAATTCATATAAGTAGTCATATAAGTTCCCGTTCCCGACTATCTATCTGTCTGTCTGTCTGACTCGGCCCGGTATCGCCCAATTCCTGGTGGGGAGCATCTAATTTAATTCATATAAGTAGTCATATAAGTTCCCGTTCCTGAGTGTCTGTCTGTCTGTCTGTCTGTCCATCTATCTGTCTGTTTGTCTGTCTGACCCGGCCCAGCCCATGGTGGAGAGCATCTCATTTAAATCATATAAGATCCCGTTCCCGACTATCTGTCTGTCTGTCTGTCTTGGGTAAATGGAGGAGGGAGGAGGAAGAGGGAGGTGGAGGAGGGAAGAGGAGGGAGGAGGAGGGAGGAGGAGACAGGAGACAGGAGGAATAGGGAGGAATAGGAGGGAGGAGGAGGGATTAGGAAGAGGAGGGAGGAGTAGGGTGGAGGAGGAGGGGGAGGAGGAGGGAGGAGGAAGAGGGAGAAGGAGGGAGGAGGAGAACGCAAGGAGGAGGAGGGAGGAGGAGGAGAGGAGAGGAGGAGAGGGAGGAGAGAGGGAGGAGGAGGGAGGAGGAGGAGAGAGTAGGAGGAGGGAGGAGGCGGAGGGAGCAGGAAGAGGGAGGAAGAGGGAGGACGAAGAGGGAGAAGGAGGAGGGAGGAGGGAGGAGAAGGAGGAGGGAGGAGGAAGAGGGAGAAGGAGGAAGGATGGAGGATGAGAACGCAGGAGGAGGAGGGAGGAGGAGGAGGAGAGGGAGAAGGAGGGAAAGGGAGGAGGAGGAGAGAGAGTGGGAGTAGGGAGGAGGCGGAGGGAGAAGGAAGAGAGAGGAAGAGGGAGGAGGAAGAGGGAGAAGGAGGAGAGAGGAGAAGGTGGGAAGAGGATGAGGGGGAGGAGGAGGAAGAGGGAGGAGGAGGAGGAATGTGAAGGGACGAGGAGGGAGGAGGTAAGGAGGAGAGAGAGGAGGAGGGAGGAGAGGAGGAGGGATGAGGAGGAGGGAGGAGGAGGAATGGAGGGAGGAGGAGGAATGTGAAGGGAGGAGGAGGGAGGAGGTAGAGGCAGGAGGAGGAGGGAGGAGGAGAATGGAGGAGGAGGGATGAGGAGGAGAGGGAGGAGGAGGAAGGAGGAGGGGGAGGAGGGGGAGGAGGAGGGAGGAGGGAGGAGGAGGGAGGAGGGGGAGGAGGGAGGGGTAGGAGGGGGAGGAGGAGAAGGGAGGAGGAGGGCGAAGGAGGAAGGAAGAGTAGGGCGAGGAGGTAGGAGGAGGGAGGAGGAGGAGGAAGAGGGAGGAGGAGGGAGGAGGAAGAGAGTGGAGGAGGGAGGAGGAGGAGGGAGGAAGAGATAGGCGGAGAGAGGAGGAGGAGGAGGAGGAGTAGGGAGGAATAGGAGGGAGGAGGAGGGAGGAGGAGGGATTAAGAGAAGGAGGGGGAAAGGGGAGAAGGAGGAGGGAGGAGGAGGGAGGAGGAGGAGGAAGAGGGAGGAGGAGGGAGGAGGAGGGAGGAGGAGGGAGGAGGAGGGAGGAGGAGGGAGGAGGGAGGAGGGTGAAGGAGGAGGAGGAGGAGGAGGGTGAAGGAGGAGAGGAGGAGGAAGAGGAGGAGGGGGAGGAGGGAGAGGGAGGAGGAGGGAGAAGGAGGAGGAGGGAGGAGGAGAACGCAGGTGGGAGGAGGAGGGAGGAGGGAGAGGGAGGAGGAGGAGGAGGAGGAGAGAGGAGGAGGAGGAGGAGGTGGAGGGAGAAGGAGGAGGGAGGAAGAGGTAGAAGGAGGAGGAGAAGGAGGAGGGAGGAGGAGGAGGAGGAATGATGAGGAGGGAGGAGGAGGAAGAGGGATGTGGAGGAAGGAGGAGGAGGGAGGAGGAGGGAGGAGGTAGAGGGAGGAGGTTAGAGGGAGGAAAAGGGAGGAGGAGGAGGAGAGAGGAGGAGGAGGAGAGAGGAGGAGGATGGAGGAGAAGGGAGTAGGAGGGATGAGGAGAAGGGAGGAGGAGAGGGAGGAGGAGGGAGAAGGGAGGGGGAGAAGGAGGAGGAGGGAGAGGGAGGAGGGGGAGGAGGTAGAGGGAGGAGGAAGAGGAGGAGGGTGGAGGGAGGAGGTAGAGGGAGGAGGAGGGAGGAGGTAGAGGGAGGAGGAGGGAGGAGGCGGAGGGAGTAGGAGGGAGGAGGATGGAGGAGGAGGGGAGAGGAAGAGGGAGAAGGAAGAGGGAGAAGGAGGAGGGAGGAGGGAGAGGGAGGAGGGGAGGAGGTAGAGGGAGGAGGAAGAGGAGGAGGGTGGAGGGAGGAGGTAGAGGCAGGAGGAGGGGAGGAGGTAGAGGCAGGAGGAGAAGAGAGGAGGAGGGAGTTCGCCATTCCGAATTCATACTCGTCTAGGTTCTGTGATTTCGGTCCTTCCATTGATTGTTCTTCCCTTCTACACGACTGTAGATAACTTCCTTACACATAAAAAGATGAATTGTTATTGATATTGCCGTGGCATGGAGGCATATATATCAGCAGCAGAGTTGAACGCCTACGCCAGCCGGCACGGCACTTGATGATGATGATGATTGCCGTGTGACGATTCTGTGTAGTCACGTCATTTTCTTCCCTTTCCCTAGCGTTTTGGTTCGGGGATTCTTTCATCATCATCATCGTATATTTACGTACGTATTTTGGGAATGGGAGGAGGGAGGAGGAGGAAGAAGAAAAAAAATACGACAGTTGGCAGCGCTGGAATGAAAGGAAGGCGTGTAGAAAATTTCATCTCAATCGGATGGGCCGTTCGCGAGCGCATAAAGGACATACATACATACATACATACAGACAGACAGACAGACGGAGATCCTAGTTTATATATAAGATTTTCGCCATCTTTGGTTTTCAGGCCACCCTTTGATGTGTGTCTTATTTTGTTAGTGATGTCATTAATTCTTTTGTTAGTGATGTCATGAATTATTTCGTTAGTGATGTCATTACTTCTTTTGTTAGTGATGTCATTAATTTGTTTGTTAGTGATGCCATTAATTCTTTTGTTGGTGATGTCATTAATTCCTTTGTTTGTGATGTCATTAATTCTTTTGTTAGTGATGTCATTAAGTCCTTTGTTAGTGATGCCATTAATTCTTTTGTATATTAACTGATTAAGTGTCGTGGGATGATTAATCGTCTTACTCGACTTCCCGTATCTGCCATATGCTTATATATCAACTAAATGATGTGATTGTGTAACGTTGTCTCAAATAAAATATTAATAAAGTAGTGTTCCCTAAGCAATCTGCTCTAATTTAATTTTTATACATGTCTGCTACCATATTAACAACTGTTAGATCATAACCAAGACTGGTCGGTTCCAATGTTGTACACGTATTACACATAAATATCAATTGGGGGAATCGTTTGCAGCAATTAAGAGCTCCGTGGCGAAGGTGTTACGGACGCAGTTCGCAATCCCGCATAACCGCGTTCGAAACACAGCTGTGTTGGTTTTTTATTAAATAGTGTGTGTGCCGGTCATTCAGAAAGCAATGGCACACTACTGAGCGTAAGCTTGCCCAGGAATCACGAACAGCCAAAACATTGTGGGGTTGACTGCTACGTCCTGTAAAGGACAAGCAACTAACAAGACAGTTAATAAATACACACACACGTATTTCTTACACCCAATTCTACGAGTGCCAAACGATAAATGTGTATTTATTTATTAATTGTCTTAGTGGCCTCAATGGGTTCCCCAATTTATATGTATGTGTAATGCGTGTACAGCTTTGCAACCGACCATTATTTTCTCTTCTTTAAATGTTCTTTACTATACTGCACACAGTATTACGGTCTGATGTGTTTGCATGTTTGTTATTAAGAATTGTTAGGTCATAACTGTGACACACCCTTACTTCCCATTTTCCGCTATCCATGTTTATTAGATCCCAACGTACGTTTTGTTTGGCACAGAGTCTGTTAATGTTACCTATGCCACTGGCATGGCCTTGCGTCCGTTCCCCTTTCCTTCTGTTACCCGGTGGTTTCCCCACCTATGCCTGGTTACTCTGTTCCACCGCTTCTGATGGCATGCCCTGAAATTTTGATATGTCGTATTCTTTCCTTTATTTGCATAATTAGGCACAATATGTTGGTTTTTTTTTTTTTTAATCACCATGACTTCTGTCTTTCTCTTTGTTTGTTCTCTTCTCCGCCTATAACATTATCACCTACGCCACTGGTGAGGCATTGCATCCGTGAACTGAGGCTGGGTAGTCCGTTGAAGACCATTAACTGTACATCAAGTTTGAGAGAAGACGTCCAACATGACGGGCCCAAATTGGCCTACATGTTCGATTGGGTTTCCATTCTCGACAGTCACATGAATGAGCGGCACATTATCTTTCTACAGCGCCACAGGTGACTTCCACGTGTGGCGGTCGACCGAAAACCCGACTTGCGGTTATCCAAATAGACAAGATGGCGTTAACTAGGTAGATGCAGCGGAAACTAGATTGCCCGGGTCACCATAGCAACACAGAGCAAACTTCCTGTTGTGAGCAAGGTTCCGTGTGTCTTTTTTCGGTTAGAGAAGTAATCGATAAAGCCCCTACATCAGTGTTATGTAATCGCTCAATATCGAGCAAGTTGTTAGTTGTCCCTTGTTAGTAGTCATAAAATATTGGTTGTTAGTTTTGCTGACTCCTGTTTGGTAACGTGAAATAGTGTTTGTTAGTTGTCTCTTGTTAGATAAAGTGAAATAGAGGTTGTTTGTTGTTTCTTGTTAGTTATCTCTTGTTGCAACAGCCAGCGAAGAGCCCCAATGCTAATGTTTCTAGTAGTAGTCTGAGTATGAGTCCGTTTGGCCTTTCCTCTGAGTCCTGGATGTCGGCCAGATCTCAGATCCCTGTCCATGCTACTTCCCTTTGTATTGGGGCATTGTTTGCCAGCTGGTCCGCCCATTCATTACATTTAATTCCAACATGTCCGGGTACGTACATCCAGGTGAGTGATGTGAAGCGCGAATCTGGATGTTGTTATGTGTTGTTTCTCCATATATTCGTAAATCCGCATACCGCGTCCGAAACACAGCTGCGGGCGATTTGAAAGCAGACCGTCTTACATTGGTTTCCATACAATGGTATGAGTGCCGGTCGCTCAGAAAGCAATGGCAAACTACTGAACGTAAACTTGGCCAGGAATCACAAATAACCAAAAAATGATGGGGTTGACTGCTACGTCCTGTAAAGGATATGCAAGTTACTCCGGATATCCAATACACGGCGTGTTGTCTTCGCTTTTTCTAATGTCGTCATGTCTAAGTCTGTCTGGTCTAAACAAGTCGACATCTTTACTCAAAAATGTACGATCTGAAATCAAATAGTGATTCTAAAAATACTTTGAAAATATGTTTTGCCCTCTTCTTCTAGCCGCCCCAACACATCACCTTTATTGACCGCTAATGTGATTTAAAATGCCCCTTTCTTCCTCCACTATACAATCCTAATTAATATTATATAGTGATTGTAAATTCGATTTGAAATAGGTCTCCCCTACTCTATTTACCATCCCAAATGAAATCCCCCATTGATTGCAAATTAGACCCAAGAGTATTATTAATGGGTAAGGCAGGAGAGGGCCGTCCTATTGTGGCTCCGGCGTGGGCTTCTTGTGACAAGTTCACACTGCCTGGCATAATTTATTAAGTAGGTTAAAAGTGTGAAATCCAAGTAGAGATGGGTCAACGATCAATCGCTGCTGCTTATTTCATTCTGTATGTCAATCTAATCATGATCATATCATCATCATCATCATCATCATCATCATCATCATCATCATCATCATCAACATCAGCATCATCAAGTACCCTACCAGCTGGTGTAGGCGTCCATGTCTCTCTACAGATTTGGATCTTTGGTGTTCTGGATCAACTCTGCTGACGATATTTCGCCATGCCACCGTCTCAATCCATCCATCATTTCTCTTGGTTTGCCTCTGCCTCTCTTCTCATTGATCATTCCAGTTGTCACGATGTTCTCCAATGCCTCTCTTCTCATCACATGACCCAAAAAAAACGGTCTCTTTCTTACTGTTGAATATAATGTTCGTTAGCAGGAATGCAGGCAGTAATGCCATTGCTGTTGTCTTTATACGTTAGCAGGAAATGCAGACAGTCGTGCCATAGACTACGGTGCTGTTGTCTTTCTTCGTTAGCAGGGTATGTAGACAGTCATACGATGGACTACAGTGATGTTGTCTTTATACGGTAGCAGAGTATGTAGACAGTCGTGCCAAGGACTACAGAGCTGTTGTCTTTATACGTTAGCAAGGAATGCAGACAGTCGTGCCGTGGACGGAGGGAGATAGAAGTACGAACATTGACAGACATCTCTCGAGAGAACTCAGTGAGTATATATACACACCTGTGGCGCAGTCATTCACGGCGAAAGGTTAGGGTGGGCGTTCTCTGTTAGATACAGAAAGTAGATCACTGCAGCACTGGGTGGTTTATGTGTAACAACAACATCCGTTATCAGGACGGAGGTGAAGGTAGTTTTTGTAGCTCTAAATAGTTTTATGAGACTCCACCATACATAGGAGCTAACATTATGTCTGAGACTCCACCATATACAGGAGTACTTTATGTCTGAGACTCCACCATTTACAGGAGTTACTTTATGTCTGAGACTCCACCATATACAGGAGTTACTTTATGTCTGAGACTCCACCATATACAGGAGTTGCTTTATGTCTGAGACTCTACCATATACAGGAGTTACTTTATGTCTGAGACTCCACCATATACAAGAGTTACTTTATGTCTGAGACTCCACCTTATACAGGAGTTACTTTATGTCTGAGACTCCATCATATACAGGAGTTCAGATTCTGTCTCAGACTCCACTATACACAGGAGTTAACCATAGTGTCTGAGACTCCACCATATACAGGAGTCACCTTTATGTCTGAGACTCCACCATATACAGGAGTCACCTTTATATCTAAGACCACTGTTATGCCGGTGTCTGAGTTAACGAGCCAGTTGGTTCGTGAAGCACTGACGATAGACACAGCTCCTAAAATGCTCATCATATATGAGAGGCTGCTACAGGCTGATACAGAATGATTTGGACCAGGACTGTTGTCATTGACACCATTTGTATCAGGAGCAGGCGTGATCACAAATAGGCACGGTAGTAGTAATGAATGTTGATAACGAGGCGGTTTGTGCCATATTTGTGGTATGAAAAATGCCATAGAAGGAGGACCATGAGGACCCGTGAGGACCCGCATTTTTTTAGTAAGCTCAAGAAGGGGAGTGGGGGAACATAATTTATGCATAATCGATTGGTGTGCGCCGGCTGTTACGAGTTGATGTATTTGTATCTTTGATAAGATCGGTGAACATCTGTGAGCAAAAAGTCGATATTGCCGGCAGGTGTATATTAGTGTCGGGGTCGAGGGAGGTCGCTGGTGCCATCTGTTTTTGAATTCAAGGGCGGTGTCGGAATAAAATAATAAGCGCAAAGAACGATGTGTAGGGTGGGTTGGTAAGTGGTGAAAGACGGGTG
Source organism: Cepaea nemoralis (assembly GCA_014155875.1). Classification (NCBI taxonomy): domain Eukaryota; kingdom Metazoa; phylum Mollusca; class Gastropoda; order Stylommatophora; family Helicidae; genus Cepaea; species Cepaea nemoralis. Next base: position 28,569 of record JACEFZ010025544.1, read on the forward strand.
GGTGTGCGTAGTTGGTCATAGTGGGATATCACCAATGTGTAACAGGGGTTCTAGTTACTGCCATTGCACTTGACAGGTTCGAATCTCAAGGTGTGGTTGAGGTAGTGTGGCGGTGGTCGAGTTGTAACGGAGCTAGGTGGTAGCATTGGTGGTTCGAATCACGCTGCGGGTCGATAACGATGTCCGCCCTAGACGGGTACTTTTTAAATGGCTACTAAGGGGTGGTGAGGGCTTAGAGGTGAGAAGTAATTGTCGTAGAGGGACGTGGTGGGATATCACCACTGTGTAACTGGGGTGTCTATTGGGTTCCCTACCTTGCGACAGGTTCGAATCCTACTGTGAGATGGGCGTAGTGTGGAGGTGGTCGAGTATGTAACAGAGTTAGGTGGTGTCATTGGCGGATCGAATAACACACCTAGTTGATAACTATAGCCAACATAGGTACCGGAGGCTCGAATCCAGCTGTGTGGGGAATCTGTTAAAGTAACATTGGTGTCATGTGTTTCGTATCTTTGGAAATGTTGGTTTACAACATCTGTGACCAAAATGTCGGTATTGTTCGCAGGTGTATAGTAAAAGAAATAATGTGTATTGTGAATTAGTTGTGCTGGCGACAGTTGGTACTATTAATTATATCACCATTATATGTTAACAAAGGAGAACTCGATTGAATCGACCGAGGGGGGAGAGGTTACCTGACCCGCAATTTACTCTGTAATGCCTATAGCGCCAGTTTTCCTATTGCGGTTATTGGTGATCTGTAGAGACCTGTAGTGGTTTATGCACTATCATTACACAGTGTAAAGGAAAACCTTAAAAAAGTAAAGATGGCGGCTTAGTAATATTCGTTGGTAAGGGGTTGGTGAGTTGTGAAAGGGGTAGATAACTGCGTTCGAACCACTATCATCACGCAGAGTCAGATCGTTAAAGAAAATCCTTGAAGAAAAAAAAAAGAAAGAAAAGAAAACAAACAGTAAAGATGGCCCTCCATGTCGTCGTGGGTGTCGGGCTGGAATCAGATCGAACCTGATGGTGGCTGTAATGTCATAACACTTAAACAACATGACCACTAACTGTTCTATAGCGCGGCCAAACTATGTGCAGGCCTCCATCCTTTGAGATGAGTCTGCTTGAGGCTTCTGGCGGCAGAGTGACTTGTGAAGCAAACAAACCGATGTGTGGCTTACAACCACTCAGGGTGTTTGTCTTATAATTGATCCACATTTTATGTTAGACAAGCACTAATTGGCTGGCAACTACTGTGGGCGGGGCTTACTTTGTGTAATATATAACCAATTCACCTAACTCTCACTCACTTTGTGCTTTACAGAAGAACGACGAACGATCGAGTCTTCAGTTTTGTGGTTATTCAACTGCTATTTGCCTTCAAGTGTGGAAAGGTTGCCAGGCACCCGTTTGTCTCAGTATCAACGGACTATCAACCATACATGCACCTACAGCTTTAGTGGTTCTGTCTTCCAGTTCTTGGAAAATCACAACTGCCTTGTAAGAATTATCAATCAGCTTCTTACCCAGACGCATCCCAAGTGTAAACAACATCATTATTCTGCCATAGTTTACAACACCAGCGGCAAATATTTCATCACCGATTGAAACAAAGACTGGTACAACTTGTTCGGGTTTGATAACGCATACTAAGCTAGTGAACATTGCATCTTGTTGTTTGGGTATTTGGCGTCCTAAACTAGTCAACATCGAGTTATCTACCATTTGTGAATTGTAGAAACTAATTATATTCAACACCATATTCAGAGGCTCGGTGTGAACACGTTTCAAGTCGAGTGTTGATTATCTCTCTATCAACTCGCTAGCGTACGTGCCTAAAAAAGATGTCTAGTAGGCAATCATCTCAGAACCACTTATGTGCAACTTGTGGGAAAGGTTTCACTGATGCAAGTAATCTTCATCGCCATATTCGGACCAGTCACAGTACAAAGAACCGTGTATATGCGTGTCAAACTTGTGGTCATCATTTTAACAGGAAAGACAATCTACAACGTCACATTACAAAAGAACACACAACACCAGGATCACCAGCCATTGTAATACCAACAGAAACTTCAATACATTTTTCACCAACTTTACGTAAGAGACCAGCGGCTACTAATAGCGAGGTGGTAGTCAGCGAGAAGAATACTAAACAAGATAAAATCGCCTATCCAGTTAGCGACACACAACCCAAGGATGAAGCGGCTTCTCTACACATGCTATCAGATGATGTCAAACAAGTATACACCGACAACTGGAATAGTATCAAAATACATCACAAGATCAACAAATATATGTCTGTCTATAAATTTTTTATTGGTCCACAGACACAGCACCCTAAAGACTGGACAGATACCTTGTACAAGATCTTTAACACTCAAAAGAGCATATTCAAAATCAACTTTAGTTATCATGTAGTCCTTAGGCACATCGAAACACAAGCTCTTCGCTTTTTTCATGCATCTTCCAATAACGCTTCTGTCTTAGAAATTCCACAACTAATTCGAAGCAGACAAAACTTTGACGATTTTATCAAACCAGTACACGAACACGACATTCTTACATACGCTAGGCAATAACGTCCAAATACCAAATACACTACAGAGACTATTCCAGCTATAAGTTTTTATCTCTATCATATCCCAGAATTCTGTCTCGTTTAATAAATAACCACCGTTTTATGACCAAGGTTCGACACCATTGTACATGGTGTGTATATGAGCATACTATGTATAACATCCCATATTGCATCATCCATTTTTATACTGATATTATGTTTCTTATATTTTGTAAAATTTACTGGAAATACTGTAAAATAAACAGTTATATGTATAATAATGGCGTTCCCTTGTTGGTTTTTAGTGTTGACGGTGCATATGGGTGTCAGTGTGATGAGCGGGTGATTACATGTTGATGGTCAAGTCAAGAAATATTTCAACCAAACTTATAACTATATCGACCAAATAGGAAAATGTGTTAACCATGTGTTAAAGATGAAAACTATGGGTCAAGTAAAGAAAAAAGTTCAAACAAGCTTATAAAAAATAGGAAAAAATGCTAGTCAAAATAATAGAAATGGTGATCAAATACAGAAATATATCATCCGAACTTATAACAAGTAAGAAAATATACTAGTAAAAGCAAGATATATGTCGACCGAAGTAATACAATAGGCAGAACGATGGACAAACTTATAAATATTTCACTCAATCTTATAAAGACTAGGATAAAATGTTAGCCAAATCAAATAAAAGGCTGACCAAACTTATAATTAGCTCATCCAACCTTATAAAAAGTAGGAAAAGTTGTTAGCCAAATAGGCAAAATATTGGTCAAATACACAAATATCTCAATGAAACTTATAAACAGTAGGGAAAAAGGCTAGTCAAACTAATAAAATGGTGGCCAAATACATAAATATATCGACCAAACTTATAAAAAGTAGGAAAATTGTTAGCCAAACTGACAAAACAGTTAACCAAAATAAGCAATATTTCGACAACCATTATAAAAACATAGGGAAAATGATAACCAAACTAATTAAAAATGGTATTAAAAATAGGAAAATCTCGACCAAACTTATAAAAAGAATGAAAATTTGTAAGTCAAATGGAAAAAATATTAAACAAATAGGAAATCATATTAACCAAATAGGAAAAAATTATCGCTCAAACTTATAAATAGCGCCTCCAAATTTATAAAAAGTAGGAAAATGTGTTAGCTGAAAGGGGAAAATATTGGTCAAATTAAGAAACATGTCGACCGAAGTAGGAAAATACGTGATTCAAAGTATAGAAACGTTGGGTAAATACAGAATGGTGTCGACCAAACTGATAAAAATCTCCGCCAAATTTATGAAAAGAAGGAACATGTGTTAACCAAATGGGGAAAATGTCGGCCAAATACAGAAATATCTCCATAAAACTTATGAAAAGTAGGAAAATTTGTTAACCAAATGGGAAAAAAAATATTGTCCAAGTAAAGAAAGAGCGCATCCAAACGGACAAAATTTAAGAAACTTTACTACCCAAAGGTGAAAACTATTGACCTAGTAAATAAATTGCTCGTCCAACCTCATAAAAGATAGGAAAATATGTTACCCAGAAGTGAAAAAGATCGGTGAAACTTATAGAGGACTCGTCCAAACTTATAAAAGTAGGGGGAAAAACATGTTAGCCAAATCACCTAAAAGACAGACCAAACTTATAAATATATCATCAAAACTTACCAAAGTAATAAAAATATTGGGTAAATATAGAAATATGTCGACAAAAGTTATAAACATCTCCGGTAATTTTATGAAAAATAGGAAAATTTGTTAACCAGAGGTGAAAAAATATCGACCAAACTGATAAAAATCTCCGCCAAATTTATGAAAAGAAGGAACATGTGTTAACCAAATGGGGAAAATGTCGGCCAAATACAGAAATATCTCCACCAAACTTATGAAAAGTAGGAAAATTTGTTAACCAAATGAGAAAAAAATATTGTCCAAGTAAAGAAAGAGCGCACCCAAACGGACAAAATGTAAGAAACTTTACTACCCAAAGGTGAAAACTATTGACCAAGTAAATAAATTTCTCGTCCAACCTCATAAAAGATAGGAAAATATGTTACCCAGAAGTGAAAAAGATCGGTGAAACTTATAAATGACTTACAAATTTTCATTCTTTTTATAAGTTTGGTCGAGATTTTCCTATTTTTAATACCATTTTTAATTAGTTTGGTTATCATTTTCCCTATGTTTTTATAATGGTTGTCGAAATATTGCTTATTTTGGTTAACTGTTTTGTCAGTTTGGCTAACAATTTTCCAACTTCTTATAAGTTTGGTCGATATATTTATGTATTTGGCTACCATTTTTATTAGTTTGACTAGCCTTTTTCCCTACTGTTTATAAGTTTGATTGAGATATTTGTGTATTTGACCAATATTTTGCCTATTTGGCTAACAACTTTTCCTACTTTTTATAAGGTTGGATGAGCTAATTATAAGTTTGGTCAGCCTTTTATTTGATTTGGCTAACATTTTATCCTAGTCTTTATAAGATTGAGTGAAATATTTATAAGTTTGTCCATCGTTCTGCCTATTGTATTACTTCGGTCGACATATATCTTGCTTTTACTAGTATACTTTCTTACTTGTTATAAGTTCGGATGATATATTTCTGTATTTGATCACCATTTCTATTATTTTGACTAGCATTTTTTCCTATTTTTTATAAGCTTGTTTGAACTTTTTTCTTTACTTGACCAATAGTTTTCATCTTTGGTTAACACATTTTCCTATTTAGGTCGATATAGTTATAAGTTTGATTGAAATATTTCTTGACTTGACCATCAACATGTAATTCCCGCACATCACACGACACGCATATGCACCGTCAACACTAAAAACCAACAAGGGAACGCCATTATTATACATATAACTGTTTATTTTACAGTATTTCCAGTAAATTTTACAAAATATAAAGAAACATAATATCAGTATAAAATGGATGATGCAATATGGGATGTTATACATAGTATGCTCATATACACACCATGTACAATGGTGTCGAACCTTGGTCATAAAACGGTGGTTATTTATTAAACGAGACAGAATTCTGGAATATGATAGAGATAAAAACTTATAGCTGGAATAGTCTCTGTAGTGTATTTGGTATTTGGACGTTGTTGCCTAGCGTATGTAAGAATGTCGTGTTCGTGTACTGTTTTGATAAAATCGTCAAAGTTTTGTCTGCTTCGAATTAGTTGTGGAATTTCTAAGACAGACGCGTTATTGGAAGAGGCATGAAAAAAGCGAAGAGCTTGTGTTTCGATGTGCCTAAGGACTACATGATAACTAAAGTTGATTTTGAATATGCTCTTTTGAGTGTTAAAGATCTTGTACAAGGTATCTGTCCAGTCTTTAGGGTGCTGTGTCTGTGGACCAATAAAAAATTTATAGACAGACATATATTTGTTGATCTTGTGATGTATTTTGATACTATTCCAGTTGTCGGTGTATACTTGTTTGACATCATCTGGTAGCATGTGTAGAGAAGCCGCTTCATCCTTGGGTTGTGTGTCGCTAACTGGATAGGCGTTTTTATCTTGTTTAGTATGCTTCTCACTGACTGCCACCTCGCTATTAGTAGCCGCTGGTCTCTTACGTAAAGTTGGTGAAAAATGTATTGAAGTTTCTGTTGGTATTACACTGGCTGGTGATCCTGGTGTTGTGTGTTCTTTTGTAAAGTGACGTTGTAGATTGTCTTTCCTGTTAAAATGATGACCACAAGTTTGACACGCATATACACGGGTCTTTGTACTGTGACTGGTCCGAATATGGCGATGAAGATTACTTGCATCAGTGAAACCTTTCCCACAAGTTGCACATAAGTTGTTCTGAGATGATTGCCTACTAGACATCTTTTTTAGCCACGTACGCTAGCGAGTTGATAGAGAGATAATCAACACTCGACTTGAAACGTGTTCACACCGAGCCTCTGAATATGGTGTTGAATATAATTAGTTTCTACAATTCACAAATGGTAGATAACTCGACGTTGACTAGTTTAGGACGCCAAATACCCAAACAACAAGATGCAATGTTCACTAGCTTAGTATGCGTTATCAAACCCGAACAAGTTGTACCAGTCTTTGTTTCAATCGGTGATGAAATCTTTGCCGCTGGTGTTGTAAACTATGGCAGAATAATGATGTTGTTTACACTTGGGATGCGTCTGGGTAAGAAGCTGATTGATAATTCTTACAAGGCAGTTGTGATTTTCCAAGAACTGGAAGACAGAACCACTAAAGCTGTAGGTGCATGTATGGTTGATAGTCCGTTGATACTGAGACAAACGGGTGCCTGGCAACCTTTCCACACTTGAAGGCATATAGCAGTTGAATATCCACAAAACTGAAGACTCGATCGTTCGTCGTTCTTCTGTAAAGCACAAAGTGAGGGAGAATTAGGTGAATTGGTTATATATTACATAAAGTAAGCCCCGCCCACAGTAGTTGCCAGCCAATTAGTGCTTGTCTAACATAAAATGTGGATCAATTATAAGACAAACACCCTGAGTGGTTGTAAGCCACACATCGGTTTGTTTGCTTCACAAGTCACTCTGCCGCCAGAAGCCTCAAGCAGACTCATCTCAAAGGATGGAGGCCTGCACATAGTTTGGCCGCGCTATAGAACAGTTAGTGGTCATGTTGTTTAAGTGTTATGACATTACGCCACCATCAGGTTCGATCTTATTCCAGCCCGACACCCACGACGACATGGAGGGCCATCTTTACTTTTTGTTTTCTTTTCTTTCTTTTTTTTTTCTTCAAGGAGTTTCTTTAACGATCTGACTCTGCGTGATGATAGTGGTTCGAACGCAGTTATCTACCCCTTTCACAACTCACCAACCCCTTACCAACGAATATTACTAAGCCGCCATCTTTACTTTTTTAAGGTTTTCCTTTATACTGTGTAATGATAGTGCATAAACCACTACAGGTCTCTACAGATCACCAATAACCGCAATAGGAAAACTGGCGCTATAGGCATTACAGAGTAAATTGCGGGTAAGGTAACCTCTCCCCCCTCGGTCGATTCAATCGAGCTCTCCTTTGTTAACATATAATGGTGATATAATTAATAGTACCAACTGTCGCCAGCACAACTAATTCACAATACACATTATTTCTTTTACTATACACCTGCGAACAATACCGACTTTTTGGTCACAGATGTTGTAAACCAACCTTTCCAAAGATACGAAACACATGACACCAATGTTACTTTAACAGATTCCCCACACAGCTGGATTCGAGCCTCCGGTACCTATGTTGGCTATAGTTATCAACTAGGTGTGTTATTCGATCTGCCAATGACACCACCTAACTCTGTTACATACTCGACCACCTCCACACTACCCCATCTCACAGTAGGATTCGAACCTGTCGCATGGTAGGGAACCCACTAGACACCCCTTTACACAGTGGTGATATCCCACCACGCCCCTCTACGACAATTACTTCTCACCTCTCAGCCCTCATCACCCCTTAGTAGCCATTTAAAAAGTACCCGTCTAGGGCGGACGTCGTTATCGACCCGTAGCGTGATTCGAACCACCAATGCTACCACCTAGCTCCGTTACAACTCGACCACCACCACACTACATCAACCACACCTTGAGATTCGAACCTGTCAAGTGCAATGGCAGTAACTAGAACCCCTGTTACACATTGGTGATATCCCACTATGACCAATTACGCACCCCTCGTCTTTCACCACTTACCAACCCACCCTACACATCGTTCTTTTGCGCCTATTATTTTATTCCGACACCGCCCTTGATTAAAAACAGATGGCACCAGCGACCTCCCTCGACCCCGACATTAATATACACCTGCCGGCAATATCGACTTTTTGCTCACAGATTTTCACCGATCTTATCAAAGATACAAATACATCAACTCGTAACAGCCTGCGCACACCAATCGATTATGCATAAATTATGTTCCCCCTCTCCCCTTTGAGCTTACTAAAAAATGCGGGTCCTCACGGGTCCTCATGGTCCTCCTTCTATGGCACCTTTCATACCACAAAATATGGCACAAACCGCCTCGTTATCAACATTCATAACTAGTCACGGTGCAGGTGAATCCTGACTGTGCCCTGTGCACACAGCCAGCAAGTGTATACGCCGACATGTGCAGAGAAACAGATTACACATGGCTGTATCATGAAGAGAATTATGTCCAGGTCAGCTAACTGACCAATCGATCAATCCGCTTATAATGTTAATGGCAAGTGAATTTAGATATCTACATAGCTTACCTGTGCCAGCTTTTGTGCTATATGTGTTCTGATTTTGAAGTTAATTAAATAGCACAGAAAACTACATGAGGTATTGTGGTTCAAACAGAAGAAATATACTGACAATCTGTACGATTTGGAGATCGAAGTAAGTCGCGTGATAAACGATATCATGTCTCATAAATGATAACATGTCTCATCAACGATATCATACTCTGGTCATATTATACTTTACATTAGCTTGGACAGATCAACGATGGGCGTAATGGCTCCTGTATAACACGACAGGGGTCTAGCACCAAAATGGACACAGGACATTGCAGACACATTGGGCATGAAGATAGACACAGAACATTGCAGACACATTGGGCATGAAGATGGACACAAGAAATTGTAGTCACCTTGGGCATGAAGATGAACACAAGACATTGTAGACACATTGGGCATGAAGATGGACACAGAACATTGCAGACACATTGGGCATGAAGATAGACACAGAACATTGCAGACACATTGGGCATGAAGATGGACACAAGAAATTGTAGTCACCTTGGGCATGAAGATGAACACATAGCATTGTAGACACATTGGGCATGAATATGGACACAAGACATTGCAGACACATTGGGCATGAATATGGACACAAGACATTGCAGACACATTGGGCATGAAGATGGACACAGAACATTGCAGACACATTGGGCATGAAGATAGACACAGAACATTGCAGACACATTGGGCATGAAGATGGACACAAGACATTGCAGACACATTGGGCATGAAGTTTGGTATAGGGCATTGCAGACACCTTGGGTATGAAGATGGACACAGGACATTTGAGTCACCATGCGCGTGAGGAAGGGCACAGGACATTGTAGTCACCTTGGGCATGAAGTTTGGCACAAGGCATTGCAGACACATTGGGCATGAAGATAGACAGAGAACAGTGCAGACACATTGGGCATGAAGTTTGGCACAAGGCATTGCAGACACCTTGGGTATGAAGATGGACACAGGACATGGCAGACACCTTGGGCATGAAAATACATGAGTCAGGGGAACCCACAAAAGATGGAAACAGTTCGTCACAGACAGTAATGAGCGCGCAGATCTGCAACATTTCTGCTACACGATGACAATGTTTGACCATCTATTATGTTATCCTCATGTTCCCATGGCTAATGTTTAGCTTATCGATGTCCGTTGTTTAACTCTGAATGTGCTATTGTTACCTAACTGGTACTGTTACTGTTGTGTGCGGGATATAAACACATCTTTTTTCATCACCAATGTGACATGTGCATTAGCGCTAATTTCGTGTTTACAAATCCTTCACACAGAACATGTGATAATGCATCTCAAACCTGGAAGGTCCAGAAGTGAGTTGACACATACTGAAATCAATAACATGTAAGTGTCGTGAACAATCAATGACAGGTGAATGTCGTGGACATCAATTTAAAATGTAAATCATCCATTTACAAACCTTAAGGCTCTTTTGAGTTGTGGTGCTAAAGACTTATTTTTACAGACCAATCGGAATTCAGTATGTGTTTTTTTTTGGTCACCATTATGTCGACCACCTTAACCTCGTTTACTTTCCAAAACGGAGAGGAGGAGGAGGAGGAGGAGGGAGAAGGAAGAGGGAGGAGGAGGGAGGAGGAAAAGGGAGAAGGAGGAGGGAGAAGGAGGGGGAGGAGAAGGAGGAGGGAGGAGGAGGAAGAGGGAGGAGGAGGAGGAGGAGTGTGGAGGGAGGAGCAGGAGGGAGGAGGAGGAGGAGAGAGGAGGAGGAGGGAGAAGGAAGAGGGATGAGGAGGAGGGAGGAAGAGGGATGAGGAGGAGGGAGGAGGGAGGAGGAGAAGGGAGGAGGAGGAAGGAAGAGGAATGATTAGGAGGAGGGAGGAGGGCAAGGAGGTAGGAGGAGGGAGGAAGAGGGAGGAGGAGGGAGGAGGAAGAAGAAGGAGGAGGAAGAGGGAGGAGGAGGAGGAAGAGGGAGGAGGATGGAGGAGGAAGAGGAGGGAGAGGGAGGAGAGGGAGGGGAAGAGCAAGACGGTAGGAGGAGGAGGAGGGGAGATGAAGAGGAGGAGGATTATAACGCATATGCCTGTTGATAACTGCAGCGAAAAGGTGGGGAACATCTCATTTAATTCATATAAGTAGTCATATAAGCTCCCGTTCCCGACTATCTGTCTGTCTGTCTGTCTATCTATCTGACCCGGCGTGGCTTCGCCCAGCTCCTGGCGCGGAGCGTCTCATTAAATTCATACCAAAAAAAAAAGTAACTTAAAAGAATGTCCTTCAATACACCATCCATTATTTTTAATGAAAACTGTTTTTAATCACTGCATGACTGTAGAAAACTTCTTTAAGCATAAAAAGATGAGTTACAATGTTATGCATTATGCATTATTTTTATGAAAACTTTGAAAATGCCTTAAAGATTATATCATGATTTATTATAACTCATATGCCGGTAAATAACTATAGACAAAGAGTTTATAAATCTTTGAAAACGATGCAACAATATGACTATAAGGTATATAGCAATGTTATTAAAAGTTATGCCCCTTGAAATAACTTTTCTAGAGTTAAGTCCCCTCGCTATATATGAAATTATAATGAAAAATGAAATATTAAATAATATTAAGTAAGTAGCCGATTTTACACTTTAAAAAATATGACAGTTGGCAGCGCGAGAATGAGAGGAAGACGTGTAGAAAATTTCATCTCAATCGGATGGACCGTTCGCGAACGCATAAAGGACATACTCACACACATCCTTTTTTATATATAAGATACTAGCTGACCCGGCCCGGCTTCGCCCAGTCCCTGGTGGGGAGCATCTCATTTAATTCATATAAGTAGTCATATAAGTTCTCGTTCCCGATACCGACTATCTGAATGTCTGTCTGTCTGTCTGTCTGTCTGTCTGTCTGTCTGTCTGTCTGACCCGGCCCGGCATCACCTAGCTTCTGGTGTGGAGCATCTCATTTAATTCATATAAGTAGTCATATAAGTTCCCGTTCCCGACTGTCTGTCTGTCTGTCTGTCTGTTTGTCTGTCTGTCCCTCCCTCTCTGTCTGTCTGTCTGTCTGTCTGTCTGCCTGTCTGTCTAATCATTTATTGGTTGCAGTTATAACAACCTTAGATAAACGAAGACCAACTTACAAAAAGCATTAGAAAGAGCACTTGAAAGATCTTTACATCTTCCCCAACAATTAACTTGGGTAAATGAAGCAGCGGCAGCAGCAGCAGAAGAAGAAGAAAAAGGAGAAGTAGGAGTTGGGAGGAGGAAGAGGGAGGTGGAGGAGGGAGGAAGAGATAGGTGGAGAGAGGAGGAGGAGGGAGGAGGAGGGAGGAATAGGAGGGAGGGGAGGGATTAGGAGGAGGAGAGAGGAGGAGGAGGAAGGAGGAGGAGGGAGGAGGAGAAGGGAGGAGGATGAGGAGGAGGGAGGAGGAGGGAGGAGGAGGAAGAGGGAGGACAAGGAGGAGGAGGGATGAGGAAGATGGAGGAGGAGGGAGGAGGAAGAAGGAGGAGGAGGAGGGAGAAGGAGGGAGGAGAAGAACGCAGGAGGAGAGGAGAGGGGAGGAGGGGGAGGGAGGGGAGGAGGAGGGAGATGGAGGAGGAGGGAGGAGGAGGAGGGAGGAGGCGGAGCGAGAAGGAGGAGGGAGGAGGGAGAAGGAGGAGGGAGGAGAAGGAGGAGGAAGAGGAGGAGGAGGAAGAGGGAGGAGGAGGGATGTGGAGGGAGGAGAAGGAGGGAGGTAGAGGAAGGAAGAGAGAGGATGAGGAGGGAGGAGGAGAAGGAGGAGGAGGAGAAGGGAGAGGAGAGATGAGGAGGAGGGAGGAGGAGAGGGAGGAGGAGGGGGAGGAGGAGGAGGGAGGAGAGGAGGGGGAGGAGGAGGAGGGAGGAAGAGGGGGGAGAAGGAGTAGGAGGGATGAGGGGGAGGACGTAGGAGGAGGAGGAGGGAGGAGGAGAGAGTAGGAGGAGAGAGGAGGAGAAGGGTGGAGGAAAGAACAGGAGTGATTAGGAGGAGGGAGGAGGGCGTGGAGGTAGGAGGAGGAAGAGGGAGGAGGAGGGAGGAGGAAGGAGGAGGAGAAAGGAGGAGGAGAAAGGAGGAGGAAGAGGGAGGAGGAGGAGAAAGAGGGAGGAGGAGGATGGAGGAGGGAGAGGGAGGAGGGGGAGGGGAAGAGGAAGAGGGTAGGAGGAGGAGGGGAGAAGAGGAGGATGATCATAACGCATATGCCTGTAGATAACTGCAGCGAAAAGGTGGGTCTGTCTATCTATCTGACCCGGCGTGGCTTCGCCCAGCTCCTGGTGGGTAGCGTCTCATTAAATTCATACAACAAAAAAAAGTAACTTAAAAGAATGTCCTTCCACACACCATCCATTATTTTTAATGAAAACTGTTTTTAATCACCAACATGACTGTAGATAACTTCTTAAGCATAAAAAGATGAGTTACAATGTTATGCATTATTTTTATGAAAACTTTGAAAATGCCTTAAAGATTGTATCATGATTTATTATAACTCATATGCCGGTAAATAACTATAGACAAGGAGTTTATAAATCTTTGAAAACCATGCAACAATATGACTATAAGGTATACAGAAAAGTTATTAAAAGTTATGCCCCTTGAAATAACTTTTCTAGAGTTAAGTCCCCTTGCTATATAGAAATTATAATGAAAAATGATAAATTAAATAATATTAAGTACGTAGCCGATTTCACACTAAAAATATATCACAGTTGGCAGTGCGGGAATGAGAGGAAGACGTATAGAAAATTTCATCTCAATCGGATGGACCGTTCGCGAACGCATAAAGGACATACACACCCACACACATTGCCTTTTATATATAAGAAGATAGATATATATATATATATACGCATGATCAAGTGAGCAATATGGTAGGTAATGTAGAAAGAACAGGTATTTTGAGGTAATCTTCTGAAGGCATTCTGAAGATTTAATGTGGTCCATCGACCATGCTGCCCGAAACAGATTTGTTCCGAACATTTACCAGCTACTTGCTTAGTTTGTTGATTGATTGCTTGATTGGTTCGTTGCTGGTAGGTAGGGAGGTAGATTGGTTGGTTGGTTGCTAGGTTGGTTCGTTGCTGGGAGGTATGTAGGTAGGTTGGTTGGTTGCTAGGTTGGTTCGTTGCTGGTAAGTAGGTAGGTTGGTTGGTTGCTTGGTTTGTTCGTTGCTGGTAGGTAGTTATGTGGTTTGGTAGCTTGGTTGCTTTGTTGATTCGTTGCTGGAAGGTAGGTAGGTTTTGGTTGGTTGGTTGTTGACAGGTTGGTAGGTTGGTTGGTTGTTTGGTTCTTTGCTGGGAGGTGGGTAGGTTGGTTGGTTCGTTGGTTGGTTGTTTGGTTCTTTGCTGGGAGGTAGGTAGGTAGGTTGGTTGTTTGGTTGGTTGGTTCGTTGCTGGGAGGTAGGTAGGTTGGTTGGTTGTTTGGTTCGTTGCTGGGAGGTAGGTAGGTTGGTTGGTTGTTTGGTTCTTTGCTGGGAGGTAGGAGGTTGGTTGGTTAGTTGGTTGGTTCGTTCGTTTGATTGATTGATTTAGGAATCGACATCACAGCATTCGGGGCATTCCAATAAGCGCTCCGTCCGCATCCTCAGCAGCCAGCGAAGAGTTCCAACACCAATAGTACCAGTAGCAATCTGATAATATGTCCGTCTCGCCTTTCCTCTGAGCGTTGAGCGTCGGCCAAATCCATTCGTCACTCCTCGCTGTCTCATTCTTGCCAGACCATGGTGTTCCATTTGCTTCTCCGAGGTGTACCCGTGCTCCCACAAGGCCGCAACCACGTCTGCCTTGTCATGTATCAATACTCCACCAAGTTCTGCAGAGCTAGCAAATGTGTCAGCCTGTTCATTTCCCAGAACACCGGCATGCCCCGGAGAAAAGATCCAGGCGATGCTTGTCACCCGTGACCTCCGAAGCGAAGCAAGCCACTCCGCATGAAGCCTGCCCGTCCTCACCCTCGTCAGCATGCTTTCTGAGTCAGTTACAATCACGATGTGTGTGTGTGTGTCGTATTCTCCATCCAGCGATGAGCCGCAGTGACTGCCTCCACCTCCATTCTTAAGCTGGATGTTGTGGTATCATATGCCAGGCTCTCCTGCACCAAACGTCGACAATTATCTTTGGCTATGAACACCCAGCCACTTCTCTCACCTCTTAACACCGAACCATCTGTGTAGATAATCACATCACCCGAGTGAGCATTGTCCTGAATTAGTTGCTGGATGTCCACTTCCGTGGCCCCTGCTGGTCACTCCCTGCACTCCCGGCTTAATGTGATTATAACTCTGCACAAGTCTGACTGCTCCTCTGGCACTCTGACCCACACCTCTCCTCGCCTAATGTTCTCCAAGGGGCACACCTGTCTGATCGTATCCTCCGCCTGAGCTATCCATGATTTCCCTCTTATCAGTCGCTGACCCTTAACTGCGTCCAGCGCCTCATGCAGTGGGTGATCTGTGTCTGCAGCTACTCTGAGGTATGCCTTCGCTTGCATTACCTTGAGCCTACCAGCAACAGTCGGCAGACCAAGGATGTTACGCATACACACTACTGGGGTGTCTCTGGTGCGTCCCAGAATGACCCGCATAGCTTCGTTCTGTATGCGCTCTAACTTCACCAGCTGACTCTCTGAGACAGTGAGCAGTCCTAATCCATAATCAATTACTGAGAGGATCAAGTGCTGGTATAGTGTGAAAAGCATTCTCTGCTCTGTGTCAATTGCAGCCATAGTTTTAAGTGCACTGAGTCCCTTTTGAGATCGTGTCACAACCGTCTCCACATGGTCCTTGAAGGATAGGCTCCTGTTAAATGTGATCTCCAGATACTTCAGTTTGTTCTCTCTGATGACATTTCTACCATCTATCGCGCGGCTTGGGACATCAGCTCTCACAATCCTGTTGTCCAGAGAGCACCACAAAACAGCCACCTTTTCCGGGTGGATGACAGCACTCATTTCTGTGCACCAGTCAACGAACAAAAATTGGTTCGTTGCTGGGAGGTAGGTAGGTTGGTTGGTTGTTTGGTTCTTTGCTGGGAGGTAGGTACGTTGGTTGGTTAGTTGATTGGTTGGTTCGTTGCTGGGAGGCAGGTAGGTTGGTTGGTTAGTTTGTTGGTTGATTCGTTGCTGTGGAAGTAGTTAGGTTGGTTGGTTGTTTGGTTCTTTGCTGGGAGGTAGGAAGGTTGGTTAGTTGGTTGGTTGGTTGGTTCGTTGCTGGGAGGTAGGTGGGTTGGTTGGTTGTTTGTTTCGTTGCTGGGAGGTAGGTAGGTTGGTTGGTTCGTTGCTGGGGGGTAGGTAGGTGTCACGGAACGGCTGAGAATTCACCTAGCAAACCCCCAAAAATCCATTCCCCCTTTTCGTACTAGTAAACTGCCGATCTAGTCAAAGGGGATACAACCAAGGTATTACTGTACCCCACGAAAGGGATTGGGGGCCCTTGATTTCTCGACTGTTCGGGTGACGAAAGCTAAACCCCAAACCCCAATCCGCTAACGCATGCGCAATAACCTTCTCAAAACAAAGAGAGGCACAGTGGTGATCCGGCCGTGAAAGCAAGCCGTTGTGTTTGAACGACTGTTTAATTCGTAATGGGAGAGAGGAAACCAGTGTCTTGCTTTTTCAAAAAAAATGACAGAAAAGTCCAGTGTTGGGAGGGAGCTCCTCAATTCTGAATTTCACAGTTTGTCGTAGGTACGTGAAACATATTTAGATAAATAATGTGGTCGACCGCGGTGAATCGAAGCTGTTCGACCACATGTCCCGCCCGCACACAAAGGTCAGTCAGGGTGAAACTGGGGCTTGTGTCTTAACTTAACAAATGCAGGGGTTGAACACGATGGATTGTAAAGGGCCCGGTTTTGCATTACATTGTACCGTACGGAAAGCGTGTTATTGCTGCTACAAGTATTATAGACATTTCAGACAGGCCAAAAGTGTTAGTAGTCCGAGTTCACTCCTGGGCGGCCTTAGAACTCTAACGTTCGACACAAAACGGACGTGGGCGAAAGGGGTTGTAGAACATAGGTCGAGTGAGGTATCAGGGGAAATCGGCCGAACCAGACGAAACCCATGCGATGGTTTGCCGGACTGTCGAAGGCTTCGAAGGACATTGCGGGTGTCTAAGTTCGAATTCTTTGGTGTGGGACCATGGCTTGGGTGACTTTCTGCTTTTCTTTATGTTTTGGTTGCTGTAAAAAACACCATCTTGATAGGCAGTTGGTTCCCGAGGGGTTTACACTGGAGAACTGGGGAATGCGACAGACTGGTCACAGCCGCTGAACACCGTTCCAAATGCTCTGACCTTAAATAGGGGAGGAGGGAAAGGGATGTGGACTTCCCTCAGGGGAATTTCCCTGTATAAACTATTACATTCCTGGATCAAGCTAGAGGGGCC
>JACEFZ010025545.1:0-46073 GCA_014155875.1 Cepaea nemoralis
CACCTTGGTAAATGTTTCCCCACGCCCCCCGGAATTTTTCGGCTCTGGCTGCAGCCTCCCAGGTGTCATGATGAATTCCAAAAGCCTTCAGTGAAATTTTCAGAGTGTCTTTAAAGCGTTTCCTCTGGCCACCTTGGGTGCGTTTACCACAACGCAGTTCGCTGTAAAAATTTGTTTAGGGAGGTCTGTGATCTGGCATGCGAGTCAAGTGATCAGCCCAGTGAATCTGATTCTTCATCAGCAGAGTGTGGATTACTGGGCATGGATGCTCTTTCTAGGACTTCAGTGTCTGGAATCTTGTCTTGCCATTTAATCTTCAGTAGCTTCCTTAGGCAAACTGTGTGGAAGTGGTTTAATTTCCTAGCGTGTCGCTGATAAATATTCCAGGTTTCACAGGCATATAGCAGTGTGGATAATACAACTGCTTTGTAGACTTTTAGCTTTGTTTGCAAGCTTATTCCAGTTCTGTCCCATACATTCTTGTACAGTCTGCCAAAGGCCGCACTGGCCTTGGAGATTCTTGCATTCACTTCGTCATCAATTGTGGCAGCTTGTGACACACTGCTCCCAAGATAGGTGAATTTGTCCACAACACGTAGTCTATGATCATTCACTTTGATATTCGGCACAGTGTGATTATTCCCTGGAGCTGGCTGGTACATAACTACAGTCTTCTCCAAGTTGATATTGAGCCCAAAGTTGGCACAGGCATGTGAGAAAGCTGAAACATTATGTTGCATGTCCGCCTCTGAGTTGGCGTACAGAGCGCAATCATCAGCAAACAGGAGCTCTCTGACGGTGTCGCTGTTAATTTTGGTTTTAGCTTTCAGCCTTCTGAGATTGAATAACTTTCCATCCATACGGTAGTTGATGTCTATTCCAATGTCGTCGTTCTCGAAGGCATTCATCAGCATGGCTGAAAACATGAGGCTGAACAGTGTTGGTGCCAGGACACATCCTTGCTTCACTCCATTGGTGACAGGAAAGGGTTCAGATAGTTCGCCATTTTCCTGTACTCTTGCCTGCATGCCATCATGATATAGCCGCACTATTTGGACAAACTTTCGTGGACAACCATATTTTGCCATAATCTTCCACAGTCCTTCTCTGCTGACTGTATCAAAAGCCTTGGTAAGGTCAATGAAAGTGGAGAACATTTCGCAGTTCTGTTCCTGACATTTCTCTTGCAGCTGCCTTGCAGCGAAAATCATGTCAACAGTTCCACGTTCTTTTCTGAAGCCACACTGACTCTCAGGAAGAAGACCTTGATCGAGATGGGCTGTGAGGCGATTGAGAAGAATTCTGGCGAGTATCTTCCCTGCAATTGAAAGCAAGGAGATGCCTCGGTGGTTGTCACAGGATTGGCGGTTTCCTTTACGTTTGTAAAGGTGGACTATTGACGCGTCCTTGAAATCTTGTGGCATGGTCTCCTTCACCCATATGTTTGTAAAGACTTGGTGAAGCTGCTCTGTTAGTACCGGCCCACCTGCCTTGTATATCTCTGCTGGGATGGAGTCAGGACCAGGTGTCTTGCCGCTGGAGAGTTGCTGGATGGCTTTGTTTACTTCCACTATGGTTGGCAGGTCATCAAGTGTCTCATTGGTAGGAACTTGAGGAAGGCAGTTGATGGTTTCATCATGGAAGAAGGAAGTTGCATTTAAGATGTTGCTGAAATGCTCTGCCCAGCGTTGAAGGATTTCTTTCTTATCGGTGATCAATGTTCCCCCATCTGCACTGAGGAGGGGAACTATGCCTGGTGATGTAGGACCATAGACCGCTTTCAGTGAGTCGTAGAAGTTTTTCATATCATGTCTGTCAGCAAAGCCCTGAATTTCATCAGCTTTGCTGCTCAGCCAGGAGTCTCGCATGTGCCGAAGTTTCTGCTGCACTACTCTCTGAATGTTCTTGAAGGCATCTTTTTTTTATGTTGCCTTTGGGTCATTCAAATGTGCCTTGAGGAGAAGATGTTTCTCGGCCAGCAATTGGTTGATGTCTTCGGAATTTTCATCAAACCAGTCTTTATGCTTTCGGGGGGCTGAACCCAGGATTTCCATATCAGTGTTGTAAATTATGTCCTTTAGGGCTCTCCATTCTGTTTTTGTATCCTGTTTAGCTGTAGCATTTGGCTTGAAGCGGTCTTCCAGCATATTTTCAAACGACTGCTGCATTTTCTTGCTATTTAGGCGGGTGACATTTACCTTTTTTTGCATGTTCACCCCTTGAGGACGCCGTGGTGGCCTGATGTGAATGTTTATTTTTAAGACAATGAGACGATGGTCTGTCCAACATTCGGCACCACACATGGATTTTGTCACTCGGACGTCTTGTCTGTCACTCCTCCTGACAATGATATAGTCAATGAGGTGCCAGTGTTTCGAGCGAGGGTGCATCCACGATGTCCTATTTCTCATGGGGAGACGGAAAATTGTGTTCGTAATCAGGAGATCATGTTCGGCACATGTCTGAAGGAGGCGGAGTCCATTGCTGTTACAATTTCCGACTCCATGCTTTCCAATAATGCCACTCCAAGAGGTGGTGTCCGTGCCTACTCTGGCATTGAAATCCCCAAGGAGTATAAGTTTGTCTCCTTTGGGAACAGATGTTAATACATTGTGCAGGTCCTCATAGAACTTGTTCTTGACATCATCGTCGTTGGTCATAGTTGGTGCGTAGACACTCACAATGGCTGCATGATTCCTTCCATTCAGCAGGGGCAACTTCATGGTCATGAGCCTGTCATTTATAGCCTTTGGAAATCCAGCTAATTTGCCGACCAGGGCCGACTTAATGGCAAATCCCACACCGGATTGGCGTCTTTCCTCGCTTTTTCTTCCACTTCCAGAAAAATGTGTAGCCGGCACCTATTTCACAGATTTGGCCTTCTTCTGCAAGTCGTGTCTCGCTCAAGGCTGCAATGTCGATGTTGTACCTGCCCAGTTCTCTCCCAATCAGTGCTGTTCGTCTCTCTGGACCCGACGCACCGTTCCTGTCAAGTAGGGTGCGTACATTCCAAGTTCCAATTGTTAAGGGAATATGGTTTACTCTTTTAGCTTTGCTTGTTTTATCTTTGTTTGTATGTCGACCGCAGTTAAGGGTACCCACCAACCGCGGCTAGCTGGTTAGGTAGTGATGGAGCAGACAATGTTTAGGGCACCTTTTCTAGCCCCTTCCTCATGCATGGAGGTGAGCAGTGTGTTCCTATAGAGGGCTGCTCAGTCGCTCAGGGGGCTGCCGAATCCCACTGCTGCTCCAGTCAGTAGAAGACGACCATATGGCCTGAGCCGCCTGTGTGCAGGTCTGCGACTACGGCTGCCAGCGTACCCACGCCTGCCGCTTCGCCGCTCGCCCATCGCCACAGGGCTGAAGGTGATATATGACGTTGGAGGAAGAATGACTTGCGCGATGACTTGGATTAAAGTGAGGAAGAGTTGCGCAATTCGTCGACCTCACTCTCTCGCCTGAGTCCATCTGAGTCCAGTGGCAAGACAAGTCGAGACGATTGGCGACGAATACAGGTGCAGTGGATGACCAGGGCGCTCTACGTGCCTTGCCGTGCTCATTACGTTCCACAACGCTTTGCAGGTAAACGCCGTCTTGCCCGTTGAATCAGGAATGATTTCTTCCGCGCAGTCTGCCGAATCCTGTCTTCACATGCTGGGTAGGCATACCCTGGTTTACCTCTTGGTTTGATACCAAATCGGATACCCATGCCTGGTTTAGCCAGCCTCTCACAGCTGTTGCCCGGGGGGTGGCCGCTGTCGCATGCTGACAGCTACCAGGAGCCACAGGCACGAGCTGGGTGTCAGACTTGGACCAGTGGGGGATGGGTCCTGAAAGGACATGAGAGTCATCCTTACCAAAGGTGCTACCAATGCCTGACACCCAGTACCCCCCCCCCCCCTACACAGTATATGTAATAATTGAAGATAAATTTAATCGCACATACTGAAACACGTCTAGACATCTACATAAAATGTGATTTGCGGGTCTACTTAGGTTATAACATCAATTTCAGAAGGGTAATACGTACAGAAGCGTAAAGTATGAAGGGAAAAACAAGATCAAGTAATCGATTCTTGTATTAACGCGATCTTGAAATAATCTTCATTTCCTCCCCCCCCCCCCCCCCCCTGGAAACCCCAAAATTGCCGGTTGAGAACCACTGGTCTATAGTGTCATTGCTGTGTAGGACAGGAAGGTCTTGAGACTGAGGAATTACTGTCGCCTGGCTAGTGCAGTCACCGCGAACTGTGCAGGTTAAGTCCCCCACCCCTCACAGAGAGAGAGAGAGAGAGAGAGAGAGAGAGAGAGAGAGAGAGAGAGAGAGAGAGAGAGAGAGAGAGAGCCATTCACCTTACCGAGGATTCGAACCCGAGTCTCCCAAATACTCAAAGAGGAGCGCAGCGTTCTAGCCATTCGGCCAGACACTCTCTCCTCTAATACTAACTATCAGTCAATCATGTACCATGCCGGAAAGCGTGGGCGGTCATGACTCGCCATTTCACTCGATCACCAGCTAACCAACTAACTATACAAAATGTAAATTTGTCTGCGACTCCCGTTTATTTTCCCGGAAAGCCAGCACAATGCACGCATTGAGGTGACGTGTTACACAGGTTGTCAAAACAAGCGCTACTGTCTCCATGAAATGGTCCAACAATGCAAACAAATCTGGTTGTGTTGTAGTTCTACATGGGAGTAGACCGCGTCAGGAATGCCACTTGTCACCACCTCATTTTCATACAATGATAACAATTATAATGTTCCTCCCGGGTTCACTTGGCGGATGCGTTTTTTTTTTTAAAAGAGGAACGTTATTCTAACAGATCTGAACAGGGAAGCAGACTGGGTCATAAACATCATCGTCTCGGAAAGAATAATATATCATCATCTCATCTTTTTCCTCTAGTTCCTTATGGTGTCGAGCTGAAGCATAAACAGCAGGAGAGTGCCCGTTTATGGGCTTCATATACCGAGATTCCCATGGACTCTATTCCCCGTCCATCGTTTGCATGGTAGGTCTCTTCCATCTGGTTCCGTTTGGTCTGGACATCATAGTTTGGTGTGGTTTACTGTTATTTGGTAATCTGGTTATATGGCCAAATCATTTAACCCGCTGTTTTCTGATGAAATCTAGCGCTGCTATAATCCCCTTGGTTTACATGGGTGGCCTCTTCTTCTGGCTCCATTTGGTCTGTATTTTATTGATGTTAGTCGGTAGTCTAGTTATGTGGCTGAAACATTTCATTTGCTGTTTTCTAATAAAATATATCGCTACTATAACTATTACCCCTACTTCACTCCTAGTTTCATAATTTCTGATTTTTTTCTCTCCTTGATACGTTGAGTATTCTTCTAAGGAATCACACTTCCGATGTAATATTTCTTTCCTCCTTTTCTGTCATGTTCCAGGTTTTGGAATTGGTGGCATTGTTACCAATAGCTGGTAGAAATATTGTGTTTACAGTGCTTTTTTAAGCATCTACATGATCCATCCATCCATCATGTACCATGACCGATAAGCGTGGGCGGTCATGTTCTGCCATCTCACTCGATCACCAGAGTCGTGGATCAGCTCAGTGTTCCCGTCTCGACCATGCCATGTGGCCAAGCCATCCAGGTATTTACTTCTCGGTCTTCCCCTTGGTCTCTTCCCTTCCTACTGATACGTGATTGTTTTTTTAATATTGGTGATATTTGTCCAATGAGTTGATTCGCCTTATTACATCTATGCCCAATCTCGTCTTCTGATTCGCCTTATTACACCTACGCTCAATCTCGTCTTCTAATTTGCCATTTGATAATATAATACTTCCTAAGTACTTGTAGCTCTTTACTTTTTTCAGGGGGTGTTCTTTAAGATGGATCTTTGTGTTTTATTTTCTTATTTGGTTATGGTCATTACCTCTGTTTTACTTATGTTAATTGTCATGTTGTGTTCCTTACACGCTATTTTTATACTATTTATGTAGACGTACAGTTCTGCTTCTGATTTTGCAATTAGTGATTGATATCCGCAACTTGGGTTTCTTCAATGGTGTAATTTGCCGCTGGTTCTTCTTATGTGTACTGTTCCTCGTGAAGTGTTGTTGCAGAATAAAGTACATGGCCATATCAAAAGGACAGTGGTTTAAAAATTAAGTAACGGAAAAGCATGTTGCATGACGAAGGTGATGGCTGTGACACGGGCTTTCGTATGGCTGGACTCACATTATAGCCACGTTTGTGTACTAAGTGATTCAGTTAGCAGGATCCGAAAGGTTCGAGATGGGTACTGTGCGCAGACAATGGATTTAATCGCTGTGAAGGTCTGCTGTTCGTAGAGTCACCTTCATCATCTTTCAGGGACAATGCAGGAGTTGACTGGCAATGAACGAGCTGATAAAAGCAATCCACTCACAAAACAGAGCAACTGATCCTCGTGCAAGGACACACTTGATGAGCCACGCGTCTAAAGTTCAGCACGCAGCTATGAGATTTCTTTATCCAATTGTTCACAAGTTATGTACTCTTGTTTTTCTTAATTGTGTACCAATGGTGTATTTCCCATTTGATCATATCTCATCGCATACCACCAGTATACCAAGACATCAACTAGTATTAACATCCATCCATCCATCATGTGCCATGCCGGTAAGCGTGGGCGGTCATGTTCTGCCATCTCACTCGATCAACAGAGTCGTGGATCAGTTCCGTGTTTCTGTCTCGACCATGCCACAAGGCCAAGCCATCCAGATACTTGTTTCTAGGTCTTCCCCTTGGTCTGTTCCCCTCGATCTTACCAGTTGTCACCAAGTTCTCCAAATCATTTCTTCTCATAACATGCCCAAAAAATTGTGACTGTCTACGTCTAATGTCTCTAATCAGTTTACGATCTTCATTTGTTTCTTGAAGGACTTGTTCATTGGTCTTTCTGGCTGTCCATGGTATTCTTTGCATTTTCCTCAGAAACCACATTTCTACAGCCATCAGATGTTTTTCAGCCTGGCTGCTCATTGTCCAAGCTTCACATCCATATAAAAGTACAGGTTCTATGTAGCATCTCAACACTCCTTTTCTCGTTTCAATTGACATATTTTTATTGGTCAGTATGTTTTTCATCTTGCTAAAGGCTACTTTTGCCATGGCGATTCTTGTTCTAATCTCTTCAAGGCATCTCCCATCAGATGTTATTACTGTTCCGAGATAATTGTACCTATTCACTTGTTGAAGAATATTCCCATTTACTTGTATATTACACTGTGGTATTTCGTTCTTCCTAGTGACGACCATAATCTGTGTCTTTTTACAATTTAATTCTAACCCTTGTTGTTCACTGTGTGTAACAACCGCATCTACTAAATTTTGCAGGTCCTGTTCATTGTCTGCAATCAAGACTGTATCATCTGCATATCTAATGTTATTGATGCATCGTCCCCCAATGTTGATTCCTTCCATATTTTCAATATTTCTGAAAATATTTTCACTGTACAGGGAAAACAGATCTGGAGACATTACACATCCCTGTCTCACACCTCTCTTAATAGGCTGATATTGGCTTACTTCATTATCAACTCTTATGGCAGCTTGTTGTTTCCAATATATGTTTTTTACAAGTCTAAGGTCTTTCCCATCAATTTGTAGATCTTCAAGCATCCTTATCATGTTGACATGTCTCACTTTATCAAAAGCCTTTGTGTAGTCAATAAAGCAAAGGTGTAGATCTTTGTTTACTTCTATAGAACGTTCGATTACTGTTCTCAGTATATACACAGCATTTACTGTACCCTTGCCTACTACAAACCCACATTGTTCTTCTCCTATTTCAGGTTGTATTTTCCTCCTAACTCTTTGCATGATAATTCTTAGCAAAATCTTCGTGATGTGACTCATTATACTAATTGTTCGATGTTGATCACATTCCAAGGCTCCTGATTTCTTTGGGATTGCAATAAATACAGAATTACATAACTCATGAGGTATATTTCCAGTATCATATATTGTATTAAGCAGACTGGTAACTTTATCTATTCCATATTCTTCTAAAGCATTAATCATTTCTGTTGTGACGCTGTCTGGACCGGGGGTTTTGCCAGATTTCATATGATTAAGAGCATTCTGAACCTCCATCTTCAAAATTGTTGGCCCTTCATTGTTATTTTGAACAATATATTGTTCGTCTCTGTTATCGTCATAAAGGTTTTTCACGTAATCTGACCATACATGTAAAATCTGATCTTTTTCTATTATGACTCTTCCATCTTTTGTCTTTAGGCAGCCTGCTGATGTACGTGTTCTTTGATTAGTAATCTCCTGAATTCTTTTGTGCATTAGTTTCGCATTTTTACTGTTGTGTTGTTTTTCAATTTCTCTGCAATTTTTCTCAAGCCATGTTTCTTTAGCCTCCTTACATAAGGTTCTGACTTTTCTGTGAATTTCTTCATATTTGGCAGGATTATTTTTGTTCTGTCTTCTTGTTTCCATTAGTTGTAAAATTTCTTCAGTCATCCATGTCTTACGGCCCACTTTCTTTACTTTTGGAATAGTTTTTTCTGCTGCACAACTGATTGAATTCTTCAGCATTTCCCATTGATCATCTACATCTTGAAATAGGATCTCTAGATCAGACAATAAATCAAATTTGTTCTTTACTTCTATGTTAAAATTATCTTGTATTTCTTTGTCAGTTTTCAATTTGCACAAGTCATATTTAGGGTTTCCTGCTGTATACTTGACTTTCTTTAACTTTACCCTCAATGTGCCAGTAATTAATCTGTGATCACTGTAACAGTCTGCATTTGGAACTGTTTTAACAACTGTTAATGCATTTCGAAACCTTTTGCTTATCAGAATGTAATTTATCTGGTTTTTAATTCTGCTGTCTGGACTCCTCCATGTCCATAATCTTCTAGGATGTTGTTTAAACCAGGTGTTTCCTACAACCATTTCTTGTTCTTTTGCCCATTCTACAAGGCTGTAACCTCTTTCATTTCTCTCTCCTAAACCATGGTTGCCTACACTGCATCCATCGCTTTGCTTTCCTATTTTTGCGTTGAAATCACCCATTATGATATTTATTTCTGATTTTTTACAGTTCTTCAAAGCAGACTCCATGTCATTATAAAATTCCTCTATACTTTCTTCACTGCTTTCACTTGTTGGGGCACATACTTGAATTACATTTATTTTAAAAGGTCTCCCGTTTAATTTTACTAATAGAACTCTGTCTGATACAGCCCAATATCCTTTGACAGAATTTGATGTTTGCTTATCTAATATAATGGCTACACCTCTTTGCTGTTCTTCTCCCCCCGAGTAAATAATCTTACAATTCTCTCCTGTCCTTATCCCTGCTCCTCTCCATCTCGTTTCCGATATTCCTAATATGTTAATCTTCTCTCTTTCCATTTCTTTTTTGATATCCTCCAACTTTCCATCTGCATTCATTGTTCTAACATTCCAAGTTCCTACTTTCAATGATATTAATCTTTTGCACCTAGTAGCCTGTTGACGGTCTGGAGTCACCTGGTGCGCATGACTATCCCTACCGGGCGAGGCTGCTCCTATGGAGCACCCATTTACGCCGTTTCTCTGATTATCGATAAGTGAACACAACATGATTTTCTTGGCATGTGTAAAGAAGGTAGTTTGCCATTGCTTTCCTTCCCAGCAGTGACCATACTGGTCAGTGACCGTAGCCATTGTCTCCTCAAAAAAGGAGATCCTCTGCCTACCGTCGTGAAGGTGGAGACCATAACCTACAACTATCTGTCGACTGCTCTCCATCTTCATCCATGGCTACACGTAACCCTGATCGGGGGGCTAAACGGGTACTCCACCTTGCCCAAGGGTGTCCCGTAGGCTAGCGGAGGGAAGGAGGCGCCTTACTTCTCCTTTGATAGGGGATACCCCTACCCCGCTACCCAATATTAACATCATCATCATATTAACATTTCAACAACACGTTGGATCTATTCATATCATCCATTTCTGTTGAAAGTCAGTGCTTATAAATTCCTTTACATTAGTTAGTGGACGGGGTGGGGGAGGGGGGCGATAACTTTCCAGGCGATAAGTCAGGGAGGTAACGTGCCCCATGTAGTTGCTTCTGCAAAACCTTATACTGTATATCTAAATTTTTCTTTCTCACTTCTAAAGGTGCAAAGATCAACTACAACTACCTTTAATATCAGCCACTTCTTGACTGTTTTCTTGAGTATCCAGGGACTGTTCCTTCAATTATCTTACAAGAGAAATGTTTAGTTTAGTTCAGTCGACTGGATCAACATCACAGCACAAAAGTGTAACCCATTAGTGCTCCGTTCTACACCAAATTCAAGCCTGAGTCCGGAAAATCTCAGCTCAGTGCACGAACTCCGTAGCACCGGCGAGAATCCTGAAATACTTTGGGTAGATTTTTAACTCGAAATTTTGCCCGGGCAGCGCCGTTAGGCTACTCTTTATCGATTTCCAACTGCCAAGGGATTTTTTACGTGCGCGACAATACACACGGGCGTCCAATCTCACTACCCATAGACCAGGGAAAATTGTATTACTAGAAGTCCACGTGACAAAATCCCGGCCCTCACGGGGGGCTTGAACCCGGGACCTCCAGCACTCGAGGCGGACACCATACCTCGAGACCACTTATCCCCCTTAAATACAAGGGACATGTGACCTGAGTGTTCTCACCTGAATCTGGAGGCTAAAGGAGTTGAACCTACAACTAAACTCCAATGTGAGTCAACTCGACATTATTGGATCGTTCGTCGTGGACAGAAACTAGGAAGAACTCAATTTCAGGCAGAAGTGAAGGCATCCGGTCTCATACTGATCACCTCACGCATGGAGTGTTAGCTGGCTATAAAGGCATGGGCATAGAACCATGTGTACAACGCACTTTAAGGAGTGTCAGAGGGGACCTTGATCTGTTACCATCCCAGTGGAAGCCGCATTTGGCATATCAAATGGCAGATACACATTGTTACACAATTAAGAAAGACAAGAGTACATAACTTTGTGAACAATTGAGTAAATCTCATAGCAAGCGTGCTGAACTTTAGATGCGTGGCTCATCAATGTTGTCCTTGCATGAGGATCAGTTGCTCTGTTTTGTGAATGGATTGCTTTATCAAAGGGAGTCTCCGTGGCAAAGTTGTCAAACCGTCTGACTCGGGCGCTGAAGGTTGTGGGTTTGATTCCAGGCTGTGTACTTCGGTTCATGAGTGCATTTTTTTCGGAGACTCCTGGGTTTGCTGAGCTACGAAGTTCGTGCTTTGTGCGGCACTTTCGGCAGTTCGCTGCGGAAAGAGACAGCCATATATATTGGATAAAAATTCGGTGCAATGAAGTCGACCCAGTCGACTTTTAAGCGACTGTTTAAGTGGCTAGCATACTTGCCTGTTTGTCATGTCTTCGAATCTCAATCGGTTTTATGACAATTACCCTGGGCTTCCGGGGGTTCACACTGCCCACAAAGGATACAGGAAATCTTCTGAGAAGTTGAAGTGGCCAGCATAATATTGACCATACAATCCAACATGTACCGACTGGTTTATACAACTTTGTGTTCAAAACACCGCTACCATTGATTTGGAGCAGACCGCCTTCCGTAGGTTTCCCATACAAAGGTATGGGTGCCGGTCGTTCAGAAAGCAATGACAAACTACTGAATGTAAATCTGTCCAGAAATACGAACGGCTGAAAAATGTTGGGGTTTGACTGTGATGTCCTGTAAAGGATATGCAACTAACTTTTTAAACCACATACCCAATATGCCTCAAAGCTTGGAAATTGTTTTTTTTAATTTTATTTTAATACTACAGTAACACACACATGCAGCAGAAATTAGACCACATTGTAAGTGTAATATCCCTAGTAACACACACATGCAACATAATTAATTAAATTTTGTTGCGTATCCCTTACGGGACGTTGCAGTCAACACCAGCATTTTCAGCTGCTGTTGATGTACTAGGCAAGTGTTACGTTCACTAGTTTGCCATTGCTTTCTGAACGACCGGCCCCTATACCTTTTTTTGAAAAAAACCAGCACCACCGTGTTTCGAACCCGGGTATATGGGCTCACAAACCGCGTTCGCAAGCCCTAAGCCACAGATACCGGTATGCAACATAAATCAGATCACATTTTAATTGTAATACCCCCAGTAACACACACATGCAACATAAATCAGATCACATTTTAATTGTAATACCCCCAGTAACACACACATGCAACATAAATCAGATCACATTTTAACTGTAATACCCCCAGTAACATACACATGCAACATAAATCAGATCACATTTTAATTGTAATACCCCTAGTAACATACACATGCAACATAAATCAGATCACATTTTAACTGTAATACCCCCAGTAACATACACATGCAACATAAATCAGATCACATTTGAATGACACAGTGTTAAAACCCCAGACGTATAAATACAATCACAGACATGGGTTATCATCATCACACTGAAGAGAAAGAATGAGCATGCACAGTTATTTATTTATTATAACAGGTGAACAGAAATGTATACTTCATCAAACTGGTTACAATATGCACATTTATATCTGTTGGATTGACTAGGAGACAAAAAGATAAAATATGAATCTGTGGTAAAATAAACATTTTCAATATATTATTTGTTTAGGAAGAATTAAGCAAACAGATAATATATAAATATGTGGTTAAATAATTTTGTTTTGCGTATCCCTTATGGGACATTGCAGTCAACACCTGCATTTTTCAGCTGCTGTTGATGAACTAGGCAAGTGTTTTTACGTTCAGTAGTTTGCCATTGCTTTCTAAACGACCGGCTCCCATACCAACACGTTGTAACACAATGCGACACGGTCTGCTGCACAAATCGGTCGCAGCTGAGCTTCGAACGCCTGGTACCTGGCTCACGAACCGCGTTCGCAAGCCTTTAGCCACGGAGCATTGGCATTGGTTAAATAAACATTTGTAATATGTTGACTTGTTTAGCCAGAATTACTCAAAGCATTTTATGGTTAAATTATTTGAACCTATTTACTTGTCAAAGAAGCAGCAGCTACGATAATGAAATAAAACATATTTCATGCCTTGACTTTTCTAGGAAATAAACTTTGATCAAGAAATAAACATGTCATTAGTTGATTTTTCTAGAAAGTTCTGTGATAAACATACAACAAAAATAATAAGATCTGTTGGATTTTCTATGAAGTAAAGAATATGTTAAGACATAAGCATTTACCTTTTAACTTTTATAAGAAGTTAAATTTATGATAAACAAATAAAACATAAGTAAAATATATGACAAACAAATGCAACAGAAGTAAAAACTATGATAAACAAATAAAATGCACAGCTGTTAATCTGTCAAGGAAGAAGCACTTACTTCAACAAACTGTAACACACATTTTACCTGTTGATTTGTCTATGAAAAAAAACTATTTTATCAAACTATGACACAGATTTTATCTGTTGATTTGTCTATGAACAAAACTATTTTATCAAACTGTGACACACTATTTTACCTGTTGATTTGTCTATGAAAAAAAACTATTTTATCAAACTATGACACAGATTTTATCTGTTGATTTGTCTATGAACAAAACTATTTTATCAAACTGTGACACACATTTTACCTGTTGATTTGTCTATGAACAAAACTATTTTATCAAACTGTGACACACATTTTATCTGTTGATTTGTCTATGAACAAAACTATTTTATCAAACTGTGACACACATTTTATCTGTTGATTTGTCTATGAAAAAAACTATTTTATCAAACTATGACACAGATTTTATCTGTTGATTTGTCTATGAAAAAAAACTATTTTATCAAACTGTGACACACATTTTACCTGTTGATTTGTCTATGAAAAAAAACTATTTTATCAAACTATGACACAGATTTTATCTGTTGATTTGTCTGTCTATGAACAAAACTATTTTATCAAACTGTGACACAGATTTTATCTGTTGATTTGTCTATGAACAAAACTATTTTATCAAACTGTGACACACATTTTATCTGTTGATTTCTCTATGAAAAAAAACTATTTTAACAAACTATGACACAGATTTTATCTGTTGATTTGTCTATGAAAAAAAAACTATTTTATCAAACTGTGACACAGATTTTATCTGTTGATTTGTCTATGAAAAAAACTGTTTTATCAAACTATGACACAGATTTTATCTGTTGATTTGTCTATGAACAAAACTATTTTATCAAACTGTGACACACATTTTATCTGTTGATTTGTCTATGAACAAAACTATTTTATCAAACTGTGACACACGTTTTATCTGTTGATTTGTCTATGAAAAAAAACTATTTTATCAAACTATGACACAGATTTTATCTGTTGATTTGTCTATGAACAAAACTATTTTATCAAACTGTGACACACATTTTATCTGTTGATCTGCCTATGAACAAACCTATTTTATCAAACTGATACAAATTTTATCTGTTGATTTGTCTATGAACAAAACTACTTTATCAACCTGACACACATTTCATCTGTTGACTTTCTTAGGAACAAAAATACTCCCCTCCTACTGTGACAGTTTATCAAACTCTGGCACTTACTGCATCTAGGAGTATCTGTCTAGAGACAATAATACTTCATCAAATTGCAAGACAGATTTTGTATGATGATTTCTCCTGGAGCCAAAATACTTGATCAAATTGTAAAACAGATTTTGTTTGTTGATTTGTCTAGGTGCAAAACTATTTGATCAACCTGATTTAAAACTGAATTATCTGAAGAACTGCCTAGAAACAAACGGACACATCTTCAATCTATATTAAAACAAAACATGTCCAGCAATTGTTCAGGAAGAAAGACATCATTCAGCAACAGTATCAGCAAAGCACAACAACTGGACAAATGATAAGTATCTCAGCAGAACTTTTCAACATGAACATATAGCAGAAATTAATACCAAGGCACTAGAAAGCAAAACAAGTCATCTTCAAAAACAAATAAAAATGAATGAATGAGTTTGTTAATGAAGGATGAGGAGTTACCCAAACCCTTCTCCCTATCCCCAGTCAGGAAATGTTAGTTATGGAGGCAGGTGTACAGGGAAGCAGGGAAGTCAAGGCGTTAATATAGATTATTCTAGATGTGATAGATAATTTTCACAAGATAGTAACAGAGGTCAGGCATCTGGCTTATGACACTCTCCTAATAGATGATGTCAAGTACAGAATCTGACAGATTCTCCCTAACCATGGAATATCAAGTGCAGGGTCCAAATGGATCTCCCTAATCACAGAATGTAAAGTGCAGGACCCAGCTGGATCTCCCTAACCCTGGAATGTCAAGTACTGGGTCCAACTGGATCTCATGATGATCATGAAAAGCAGAAACATTTGCTAGCTAAAAGGCTGTGTTTGGCTCGTTCTTCTGTATGAATACAAATACTGGAAAATGAGTCATGAAATGATGGGAAAGCATGTGGCCGTGGAGATGTGGTTTCTGAGGAAAATGTTGACAATCTCATGGACAGAGAAGAAAACAAATACTGAGGTAGTGACAGCTGCAGGAGCTATTAGATCTATCATCCATAAAGAAAAGGCAACTGAAATGTATATTGCACATCAACAAATAAGGTGGAATAGAGAAATTAGCACTGTATTGGGGGAAATACTAGACAAAAGAGACAGAATAAGACAGTGAAAGATGCATGTAGAAAGCTTTAACAGCTGAACACACATACATTATAATATCAGCACCACCAACTTTCTTAAAATATCAGATAAAGGGGAGTTATAATCACCATGTCCCACACCACAGCAGCTGTATGTTATACTGATAAGAATACTTTCACAAAGAAAACAAGAGAATCAATTGCTATCACTGCAGCAATCACAACACAAAACTACAGGGTAATATAAACATGAGGTTCTGTACACAAGATTCACGCTTTGATATTACAAGACTATAAATAATTGAAACAACAAATGTGGAATTATGGTACATGAGTGTCTTGTCTTTCTAAATCTGTGAATTGTCCGTGCGTCTTATCATTACAATGTTTGGGAATCACTGTATAAACAGATGATAAACTGATGATAGCACTGAATAAGTTGATGATTACAGATGTTAAAATAGTAATGCACTGATAAACAAGTGATAAACTGATGATAAACAAAGATACAGTGATGATAAACTCATGAATAAACTATTGATAACACTGATGATACACAAGTTGATGATTACAGATGCTAAACTAGTAATGCACTGTTGATAAACTGATGATAAACAAAGATACAGTGATGATAAACTCATGATACACAAGTGATAAGACTGATGAAGCACTGATAAACGAGATTCTAAACTGGTAATGCACTGATGATAAAATGATGATAAGGAATACGCAGAAGATCAAATAATAATTAAAAAAAGTAATGCACTGATGATAAACTCATGATAAACAAGTGACACATTGACAAGTTTATGATGCACAAATTCTAAACTAGTGATGCACTAATGAAAAACCGATGATAAACTGATGATAAACAATGATACAGTGATGATAAACTCATGATACACTAGTGATACACTGATGATCAGAACATGACCCACTAACAACACACTGATGATACACTGATGATACACATCAATAGCTATGGTTCCTTAGGACGGTTAATTATATCTTCCCACCTATCAAAACATCCTTTTTATCACAACACTCACGATTAAGTTTCCCTTTTACATGCATTGTATGTAATATTTATCAAAATCATGCGTAAAATAATCCAAAAATGTCTTTCTATGGCCGACTTATTGACTCACTACAAAGCCATGCTTTTTTTAAACACCTCAAAAGTCTAAGAAATAGAAGAAAATCCACAAATATTAGCAAGCAAGGCTCTTAAAAATAATCAAATTGCATTACAAGAAGCAAATGTTTAATATTCAAACAGAATTAAGCGTAGTCATTCCAGTCCTGCACAAATATGATTGACTATCAGTGGGAATGCTATTTCTGAAGGGAAATCATATTGACATTGTAAAATCTGCTTTTCTTTCACTGAAGATCAATTCACATGAGCATACAGTTCTGACATCTAAAACTGTAAATATTTGAGGCTCTTTTAAAAGGCCTGGCTCCATGGGAAAAGGGTTATGGACTCAGTTCGTAATCCTGCATACCACGGTCAAACACAGCTGCGGGCGATTTGGCATCAAACTGCATTGTGTTGGTTTTTTTATAAAATGGTATGGGTGCCGGTCGTTCAGAAAGCAATGGCAAACTACTGAACGTAAACTTGCCAGGAATCACGAACAGCTAAAAAATGTCGGGGTTCATGGCTACATCCTGTAAAGGATATGCAACTAACTTTTTAACTTTCAAAAGACCTTGCATACATAATGTGCTATTATTATGTTATTACTATTTGTTTCCGCACTCACTTTGAACTCAAGCGTAATTTATACAAGTGCTACTACTTCTAGTGCACTGGACTGATTTTTGGTATGTGGATTGGCTTTTCTTATTACTAGGTCCTCTCGCCATCACACAAACCCACTCCGACTTCAGAGGTAAAATAATTAGTATAATATTTACCTATATTTGTTTCAGTTTGCCCTCCATAAAGGAAGACAATAAAAGACAAATTTTCTACATGGCAGGGAAAATCACCAGAGCACAAAATGATACATTCTGCTGAATGAAGATCGTGACATGTGTGAGATGAATTGACTGCTCATGCTGGCAGTCAAGGTAATCAATGATGACCTGTGATAGTCTGATCATTACAGGCAGATCATGGTCTTCTTCATGCTGTAGGTTTCTGGTAGAGTTGAGGTGAGCTAAGAACCGACAACACTGCACTCAGGACATTCACATACGTGCTCTATCCCCTCATTCAACAGCCAGCAAAGAGTCATACTACTAATCGTTCCCACCGCTATCTGATTAAAAGTTCTCCTGGTCTTCCCTCTCAGTTTTGAGATTCTTCCAATATCCCTGCCGATCTGATCCTCCGCAATCTCATTCTTTCCACATATGGGTTCTCAATATGTTCCCGCACCTTCTCCACCTGGTCCCACAGGCACGCAACTACCTCCCACTTGTCCATAGACAATCTACCAGCAAAAGGTGCATTCCCTGCTGGCCTATCTAGCCTGGCAGAACGCCACTCTTATCATGACCCATGGACAAGCCTCTCCATCTCTGCCCAGTTCTCCCGCCTCATGCATCCTCATGTCCTAGGTGTCCCCAATGTCCTGTGTCCATCCTCATGTCCCAGGTGTCTGCAATTTCCTGTGTCCATCCTTGTACTTGTCAACTCGTCTCATACATCCTAATGTCCCAGGTGTCTACAATGTCCTATGTCCACCCTCATGTCCCAGGTGTCTACAATGTCCTGTGTCCACCCTCATGTTCCAGGTGTCTACAATGTCCTGTGTCCACCCTCATGTCCCAGGTGTCTACAATGTCCTGTGTCCATCCTCATGCTAGTGAACCCCCTGCCTCTTCTTTCAGCAACCATTGTCAGACATAAATCACTGAACACTGAATCAAAGTCTATTCTGCATGCAATGGAAGCATCGGAATCAAGTGCAGCAGTTCATTTACTGAATGATTCATCAAAGGTAATATCACGTCAATGCTTTCACTGCCTATTGACCAGAGGCTGATACTATTTTTGTCCAGTATTGCTGATGATGACCATACTGTCATGTGTCTTGAAATGAATGAGGTGACAATATGACTTATGCATCAATCTGATTTCAGTGAGGAAGAGTTGCACAGAATCAGACTGCCAAAAGTGGCACAAATGAACATGACCTTCTTAGACGCAGAGGACGACACCTCCCCCCCCCCCCCCCTTCTCTCTCTCCAGAGGTCTCCAAACCATTGCACTCATGGCTAGATTATATAAACTGAAAAGATAGAGACCACAGCAGCATATGCTAATATAAAGGGTAATAAAGGGTGAGGCAGATATCCTGTAGTAAAGCAATGACCACAAATTCTACATTTAACACAGAAGTCACAAACAATATGTTGCATGATTTATTGCCAGGCATATTTGGCTGCATCTCGTCAGGTGCATACTGCAGAGTTATATATCATATGATGCAAATACAGAAATAATACTTTCACTGAAACAACTAAAACAAATAGTCACAGGTATTGTTTGAATGTGAAGCATCTTTTATCCCTCAAATTTCACACAAACTACTTGTTATGTTTGAATAAGGAACCGCTTTGTTTGTAACTTCTATTTTTACATTCAACAAGGGAATACAATTTTGAACCACTACATTGTGTCTGTGTGAGGTATAATAAGAAGAGTTTGTTTGTTGTTTGTCTGCAAGATGACTATCTACCTAATTTGTTATATTTTAATGTTATATATTAGTGGTGGTAATCATGAGTTATGGTGAAACATGGTATCCCACGCCACTTAACATTAGAGTGGCTTTATTTATCCCTATATTTCTTAGACTTTGATGTTTAGGATAAGTATTTCTTTGTAATGATTTTGGATGATTTCTTGTATCATGTTTCTCCTTGACACAGAATTATTGAATTTTCTTGTCACTGTTTTGTACTGTTACTGTCTGGCTGTACTGAATACACCATCTCTCCAGCTGTTTTTGGACCCCTCGCCGCCTCACAGAACAATTCAGAACAAACCTTGACTGGCGATGTTAAGTGTTTATTTGTCTCTTTCTAACGAGTCTTTGGGTCTTATTTCTTGGAACAATGGTGGCACAATGGTTAATGAGTGTGCCTACAAGACAGTGGACTGAATTTACCCACAAGACAGTGCAGCGAGTTCAATCCCCAGCGGTGGCCAGATTCTCGTTCCCAACCCGCAAGGTTCTGCGCTTGACCAAGCCATAGAAACAGGTACTTTTCAGAATGTTCTGTGAAATCTCTAGTAAGGAAAGATGACAAGGAGAGCAACTGGCCACCCCACCCCATTATGCCACAGCCTGGAATATGTTGAAGCCTAAATCTTCAATCCTCAGTGGTAGTACCTAAGTCTACATGTGTACATTTGTTGGACATTTTCACAAAAGCACAGACAAACTGGCAATACTCATCTCAGATCTAGTTCTAGCCAGTTTTCTCAAATTCCTATCTTCGTCCTTTCAATCATCATTATCAAACACAATGTCAAACATGTCATGAAACATACATGATATATATCATACATATATCACCTTAAAACCAAAACATGTCTCAGAGACACTTTTTGGTTAACACTCATTGCTGGCACTAACATCCGCCACCACGATTGCACCATGCCTGCACATGTTAAGGTTAACTTCCAATTATGTGTAGAAAACAGACTACATAATTAATGCCCAGGAAAAAAAAATATGTGACCAATCTCTCCATGAATGGCAAACAATTTGTGTTGCAACTTGTCCTCCAAGGTCAAATATTGTACAAAAAGCATCAGTATTACAACAGATTGTTATCCCTCCAATTATAAAAACAAGATTACAATAATCTGAAAGTAAATAATGTAATTGTAAAGTGAATACCTTCAATGAATACATTCTCAATGTGAATATGACACCAAGACTGCTAACTCTTTCTTATTTCCTTTCAGCCTCAGGAAGCTAGTCACGCCACTTTCTTGTGACACAATGTCAGTTCAGTTTATTCAAGCTTGGTGATCGTTTCACTGTGTGCGTGTTTAACAGGAGAAATCTGGCCCATACAGTTGTAGTGGAATCAGCAAGATGTGTGTGTACAGGAGAAATCTGGCCCATACAGTTGTAGTAGAATCAGCAAGATGTGTGTACAGGAGAAATCTGGCCCATACAGTTGTAGTGGAATCAGCAAGATGTGTGTGTACAGGAGAAATCTGGCCCATACAGTTGTAGTGGAATCAGCAAGATGTGTGTGTACAGGAGAAATCTGGCCCATACAGTTGTAGTGGAATCAGCAAGATGTGTGTGTACAGGAGAAATCTGGCCCATACAGTTGTAGTGGAATCAGCAAGATGTGTGTGTACAGGAGAAATCTGGCCCATACAGTTGTAGTGGAATCAGCAAGATGTGTGTGTACAGGAGAAATCTGGCCCATACAGTTGTAGTGGAATCAGCAAGATGTGTGTGTACAGGAGAAATCTGGCCCATACAGTTGTAGTGGAATCAGCAAGATGTGTGTGTACAGGAGAAATCTGGCCCATACAGTTGTAGTGGAATCAGCAAGATTGTGTACAGGAGAAATCTGGCCCATACAGTTGTAGTGGAATCAGCAAGATGTGTGTGTACAGGAGAAATCTGGCCCATACAGTTGTAGTGGAATCAGCAAGATGTGTGTACAGGAGAAATCTGGCTGATACAGTTGGAGTGGAATCAGCAAGATGTGTGTGTACAGGAGAAATCTGGCCCATACAGTTGTAGTGGAATCAGCAAGATGTGTGTGTACAGGAGAAATCTGGCCCATACAGTTGTAGTGGAATCAGCAAGATGTGTGTGTACAGGAGAAATCTGGCTGATACAGTTGGAGTGGAAACAGAAAGATGTGTGTACAGGAGAAATCTGGCCCATACAGTTGTAGTGGAATCAGCAAGATGTGTGTGTACATGAGAAATCTGGCCCATACAGTTGTAGTGGAATCAGCACATCCATGAGTTACTGGAGCACAAAAGGAAGGCAAGGAATAGTCACATTCTGTAACCTACGATTAATTCAGTAGCACATCCTTTGCAGAACCTCACTACCATAATAACCATCCAGAAAACTCCTCGGTCATAAGCAAGATGTCCTGTGTCCGATACACCCATTTGGAGATCATCCACCACTTCCTCTTCGGCCTTCCTCTTCCTCTCTTCCCGGGCATATACCCCTCCATAATAGTTCAATCCAAACTTTCATGGCATTTCAAGTGATCAAAGTATGTCAATTTTCTTTGTTTTATCGTCTTTAATAGCCAACCTTCTTCAATATTCAATTTTTGTCGTATGGATGCATTTGTTCTGTATTGAAGATATTCTTAGAACCCGTCTAAAACATTTATATTCAATGGAATTTATGCGCTGTTCAACTTGTTTAGTAAGTGTCCAGGTCTCACAGGCGTACGTTGCAAAGGTAAAGATGCATGCTCTTAATAATCTAACTTTTGTAGGTCTATCTGTCCCACGCCAAAGTTTATTCAGTTATTTTAGTTTCTGTAACCCACTAAGGAAGTGAAATATTTTGGGCCACGTTCAAAGACACAACACTCTTATAAAAACCATACTGGAGGGTAAGGTTGAAGGCCAGCGAGCAAGAGGTAGACAACAATACAAGTGGGAAGATGACATCGAGAGATGGACAAACAACAGTCTGACAGAGAGTACAATCAGTACAATCAAGGCGAGAGACAGACAGTATTGGAGATCCATTGCAGCCAACCTTCATTGTGGTGATGGCACCTGATTGGTTGAACCTACCATGTATGTAGTAAGAGGTGACTTAGAAAACTGGCATGTGACGACTACCTCATTCAATAGAAAGCCTCTATTGGCTGTTTGTGATTTTACTTGGCAATTTACCAATCAGTAGTTTGTCATTGCTTTCTGAACAAGAAGTCAGCCTTTAAGTCCAACTGATCTAAGTGTGGCACAAACCCACTTGACCACTGCCAGAAGAGAGTTTAAGCTCATGAAACCCCCCAACCAGGCCGACCTTCTAACATAAGGTAGAAATGGTTCAGATCTGTGGGATATGATCAGTTTTGATGGTAATATACAAATTTGTTATTTTACCATTCATTTATTCAGTAGCATGTCCTTTGCAGAACCTCGCTCCCATAACAATCTTCCAGAAATCCTCTCGATCATAAGCAAGATGTCCCGCGTCTGATACACAAATCTGGAGATCATCCGCCACATCCTGCACCCATCTTCTCTTTGGCCTTCCTCTTCCTCTCTTCCCAGGCATATACCCCTCCATTATTGTTCTCTCCAAACTTTCGTGACGTTTCAAGTGACCAAAATATTTAAATTGTCTTTGTTTTATCGTCTTTGATAGCCAACCTTCTTCAATATTCAGCTCTTGAAGTATGGATGCACTTGTTCTTTTCTTTACGCAAGATATTCTTAGAACTCGTCTACAACATTTATATTCAAATGCATTTACGCGCTGTTCAGTTTGTTTAGTAGATTCCAGGTCTCACAGGCGTATGTTGCAATGGGAAATTTTACCACTGCAGATAAAAACACTTTATTTAAATAATAAATATTCACCAGTAACATCCAGGAAAAGCAGTTTTATCTTTGGTGAAGACAACATTTTACAGAAAGATATTTTTACCAAAGTTAACAATTTCAGCCACACAAAGGTTTAACTGCAGATGTCCAAGGAGGAAAATAACTACTGTGGAAAATCAGGAGTGCATTACTTTCAAAGAGGCTAAATTTACAGTGGAAGTGGCCAAAAAGGTGCCAGATTTCTTCGATGCGCTGGCCAAAAAAAGTGAGATGACACATTATACGCTGGACAGGATTCATGGGGAGAGTGTTTCCCACATCAAGCATGACTTTGGACTGAATGGGTTAAAAGATGCCGTAAATTCTCGGCTACAATGTTCACAGGAGTTTAGTGTGCAGGTTTCATTGGTTGTCAGGTTTGAAGGTAAAACTGAATTTCACAAGTATAGATTGTGGCCTGAACTCATAAATACAGGTACCTCATTTACTGGTAATGAAGCTAAAGCATCGCAACACAGATGTTTATGTTCATATGAGATTCAGATATTTTACAATGGAAAAAAAAAAAATC
Source organism: Cepaea nemoralis (assembly GCA_014155875.1). Taxonomy (NCBI): domain Eukaryota; kingdom Metazoa; phylum Mollusca; class Gastropoda; order Stylommatophora; family Helicidae; genus Cepaea; species Cepaea nemoralis. The sequence continues at coordinate 23,737 of JACEFZ010025545.1, forward strand.
AGAATTTACATGCTCTGAACAAATCCAATCCATGAGATTCCCACTTCTAATATAAATTATTATAAATATGCATACAGTCACCAACTCGAATGCTCCATATGACGATTTATTGTTTGACTAAGGATTAAAATAGCCTCACCAGGAAACATCTGGGAAAATTATTTCATGAATATTTGAATGAGAAGATCAGAGTACAAAGAAGTATGGACTAAACTCCAGATTTTACAATCAACTGAGGTCCAAATATTTAAATAGTTAAAAATATCAATAATAAAAGATAGTCGTGTAATTATCTTGAAACACCACCAATATTTTAAAGAAACAGATAGCTGTCACTAACAAACTGGGCAGGTTTTTATCAACTGAAAGCCAAACCTCAACAAAGTTGAACACATGCATAATATACTGATCAATAACAAAATATGGCAATGAATTCACCAAACTTCATAAGATTTGTATACATATACATTCAGAAGCAAACTTTATATAGTCTAATTCTCAAGTGAACACAAATATTTTATGTTCATTAATGAAAAACAGCCCTTGAAATCTGGAGCTAAGTTTTACATGAGAATCCCATCATAATAGTATAGTATGGTAAACCTAGCTGACTGACGTTTTGTCCATCTACCTACACATCAATATGTCTCTCTGTCTCTGTGCATGCATGTGCACGCATGTGTTTCACCATAACGTGCCACGCTGAGAAGCATGGTTCATTGTTATTCGTCATCTCACACCATTACCAGAGACTCAAATTAGTTCTGTTGTTTTCCTGATTATGCCATGTGGCCACGTCATTGAGGTATTTATCCCTTTGCCTTCCACTGTTGTTTTCCTCAATCACATTTTGTAAAGTCTCACTACACTTTGTATGTAGAACAACTCTGAAAAATTAAGTAAATCAAAACATGTGCTAAATAATTCATTACATTAGTTACAATAGTCACTTCCATGGTCTAACATTGTTTTGGGGAAGCTGGAAGGTACCAATGAAGTATTCATTATAACACTTGTTGGAAATGTCCACAACAGTCTTCAAGACATGACTGTACACGTCTCTTAATATTGTCAAATACCTTCTGCAACATGTCCTGTAATTTCTTCCGTTGATAACACCATTCTGTTTGGAGTGCAAAGAATTACTTCAGCAGATGACAGCCATTTGCTGCATATTGCTTCACAATGGACTGTGGAGCACATGTTTTGATGACGTCATGTACTTCATTTTTCAAATACAAAGTGCAGTGAGACTTTATAAACACAATTTTAACTTCAAAGCAACAAACTATGTGTATCACATACAGATCAACAAATGAAGCAAATGTATGTCATGCCCAATAAAATAAGAAGAAGACAGCAACGTATTCACTATCATTGCAGATCCAACTATAAAGAAATATATATTCACCATCAACACAACACAAGGCAATATGTATATCAGATAACAGAACCAAATACATTATATGCACACTAACAAACATGGCCAGCAATTACTGTTTTTGTATATGAGGAAGAGAAAACATTTCAGAAAACTGTTTTCAAAAATTCAGCAAGAAAAAAAGCTATTAATGGCACAAAGTACTTAATAAATGGACTGTATAATATTAGACCTTTGGTCTGGGAAAAGGTTGAAGATTAAGTTATCTGCCGCCTGACACTTCACTTGTGTACGGTTACCACTGGTGTGATGATCGGGTAGGCTGTAGACTGCAACAGAAAATATATATTACTATAATTAAGTATGTCAAGGATGCTTTCTCCCAACTTAAGGCGAATTGGATTACAGATTTCGAGCAAATTCATTGTGTAACAAAATTCATTTAGTCTTTCCATTCCTTAATTCAGATGTAGAGACATACTCTTCAGTGATGTTTAGTTCTTACTTTGCTATACTGAAGTATAGAGGAACACACTTTAGTCTTGTTTAGTTCTTACTTTGCTATACTGAAGTATAGAGGAACACACTTTAGTCTTGTTTAGTTCCTTCAAGACATGACTTTTCTATACTGGAATGTAGAGGAACACACTCTAGTTTTATTTAATACTTCCTTTTATATTCTGGAATATACAGGAATACACTTGTTAGTTTTTATATGCTTCTATACTAGAAAAGTAGAAGAACACACTTTAGTTTTAGTTAGTTAATTTTAGGCCGGGTCGACCTGGGAGCCTGGGTTAATTGTAATAAATCTGTCTCATTAGAGATTTGAACACATGACCACCGAGCTGGTAGGCAAGCATGTTAGCCACTGTGCCAATATGGGTAACTATCTGGCTGGCAGACGTGCCAATAGGTGGGGCCTTTCTTTCAGCGGCTGACATGAATGGTTCAAGTGTGGTCTCCACAATGAAGATTAGCTGCAATGGACCACCAACACCGTCTGCCTCTCTCTGGTGGTACACTTTCATAGTCTGATGTTTGCCATTCCCTGGACGTTTATCTTTCCATTTATATCAATGTCTACCTCTTCTTCAACTGCCTTCACATTTTCCCTCCTATATGGTTTTCATAGGTGGGGGAGAGAAACTAGAAAGATTTCAGCAAATCAGGAGTTGAGGAAAAGATCCTAGCGATGGAAAGGACACACATTGAGAAAACCTGATGGTAGTTTAACTACAAATTCCTCCTCCTGGAACGCACAAGGGCAAAAGAAATAGAGAGAAACCTTAAATCTCATGAATAAGATACTTAAAGACAGAGATGACTAACATGGAGAGAACAAGTAGGGAACTAGGGAACAGAGACAGCAAAAAATGGCCTGGAATGAGCTGGTTGTGGATCTTTGCTCCAATGGAAGATCGATCAATGGCAGCAGAAAATGGTTTTCATAAAAGTCTTTTTCTTATTCCTCTTTCGTTCGCTTGAAATTTGTCTATATTTGCAATATTGTCTCTCGCATGAATTTCACTGTCTTTTTCAGTTCACTCAATGGTCCTTAGAGTTTATCTTCCACTGTCGTCTCTCTAGACTAGAGGGTTTGCCTAGATATGTCATATTTTGGGCAGTCTTGGAGTATGTTATCTGCTGTCTGCGGCACCAGTGCAGATGCTGTGAAGGTGCTGAAGACAGAAGCAGCCCGCCAGGATGCCACACAAACACGCTATGAAAAATAAGTCTTTTAATTGCATTTCTTTCTTTCTTGAATGTCTTTCATCAGCTTTATTTTTTTCACTCCTAGATTCTGTAGTGTGCCTATACGTGTTTTTGTTGTCTTCGTGAAACACAGGTTGTTTTTCTAGATATGTAAGACATCTATTTGCATGTCTAAGGGGTAGCTTCTTCTTCTTCTTCTTTCGTTCGCTTGAAATATGTCTATAACTGCAGTGCTGTCTCTTGTATGAATTGAACTGTCTTTTTCAGTTCACACAGCGGTCCATAGAGTTTATCTTCCACTGTCGTCTCTCTAGGCCAGAAGGTTTGCCTAGATATGTTATATTTTGGGCAGTCTTGGAGTATGTGCTCTGCTGTCTGCAACGCCAATCCACATGTACACATGGCTGTTTCACCAATCTTGAATTTTGTATACATGTGGTTGCGTAATCTATTGTGCCCTGTTCTGAGGCGCAGAATAATGACTTGTTCTGGTCTATCCATAACGTGGTAGTCATCTTGAGCAGGTTTTGGTGGCTTTCTGACTGATTTGATCATTCTTTTCTTTTGGTGGTATGTTACAGGCACATCAGGCTGTTCTTCTTTGGCTCCTTCCTTAGCCAATTGATCAGCTCTGTCGTTCCCGGGTACTCCACAGTGGGATGGTATCCACTGTATGGTGACCTTATGCTGACTGCTAAGTTCAGAAAGTAGTGTCCTTAGTACTGGCAATTTCCCAGACAGGAGCGCCTCGAGTACTGATTTTGCATCTGTCAATAGCACCACAGGTTGTGTACCATTGCTGGTATTTAGTAATTTCTCTGTTGCTATCTTGATTGCCTCAATTTCAGCATCGTAGTTATGGCAGTACTTTCCTGTCGGTACTCTAGCTGTGTCCCTGGTATTATTTGGGTATTCTATGTACACTCCCGCTCCTCCATTTCGAACAGCATTTTGTGCTGACCCATCTGTGTAGACTCGGATCCAGAGGTCCTGTGGGTATTCTTCATCAAGGAAGCTGAGAGTGGCTGTTCTGCGCTGCAGACTGTTCTGATCTTCCTTGTCAAATATTCCTCTCACTTTTGTCTGGATTTGTAATGATAGTCTATGCTCATCTTTCCATGGAGTTCGCTCTGGAATAGTTGTTAGGGGGATACCAACTGTGGGCAGATCGGTGGTTTCTCTGCAGAGTCGTTTGGCCTGGTGGATAAAACTACTTCTTTTCAACCGCCCCATAGCTAGGTTTTCAAATCTGTTCTTCATAGGGTGGCCTGGCAAGCTGAGGAACTTTTCTGCTTGTATTAGCGTTTTCGTATCTCTGCGCTCACTCAGTGCTTGTGTCCTCCCCATCTTCTCCATTTCCACTATAGGGGTTGATCTCATCCCTCCTGTGGTGACTCTAAGTGCTTGATTTTGCACTTTGTCCAGCTCTTGTAGTGTGGTTTTTGCTGCCGAACACCATGCAGTTGACCCGTATTCCAGGTGTGGTCGTATGCTCTGTTGATAAACTTTGCTAAGTATTTTCCCACTGGCTCCCCATGTGGTTCCACTTAGCTTTCTCAGGATGGCTATTTTCCTTCTGGCTTTTGCTACTGCTTTGTTGATGTGCTTTCTCCATGTCAGCCTACCATCAAATGTTACTCCAAGGTATGTTGGTTCTTTATCTTCTCGTAGGGGTGTTCCATTTATCTGGATGGTCCCTGCCTTTTGTTTTGGAGAGAGGGTAAATAGGGTGGTGCTGCACTTGTCAGTGTTTATGCTGACACACCATCTATTTGCCCATGCAACAAATGTATCTACAGCTCTTTGTAGTAATCTGGTGGCCACTGATGCATGTTCATTTGTGCTCCATAGAACCAGGTCATCGGCATACATTGCGGCTTTAATTCCATGCGGTAGATTAGCAACGAGATCATTGATGAAGATTAGAAAGAGTGTGGGGGACAATACTCCGCCCTGGGGAACTCCGTGACGCAGTAGTACTTTCTTGCTCTTTAGTCCGTCTATCTGTACTCGGGCTCTTCTGTTGTGCAAGTATGCTTTCACCCATTTGTACATTCTTCCATTGACTTTGCAGTTTCTCAGTTTATTCATCAGACCTTCTTTCCAGACTTTGTCAAAGGCTTTCTTCAAATCTATCCATGCCGCAAGCACCAGCTTCTTCTCTTGGAATGCATCCTCAATTTCTTGAGAGAGGTAGGTTGTCTGATCTTCCGTAGAGTAGCACTGCCTAAAGCCAGCCTGCTGTGGCACAAGGATGTTTTTACTTTCAATGTACCACTGCAGTCTGTGATTGATGATGAGCTCCAGTGTTTTGCAGAGACAGCTGGTGAGGCTAATTGGTCTGTAGCTAGAGGCAATGGAACTATCTTTCCCTGATTTTAGGAGGGGTATCATGATTGCTTCTCTCCAGGCTTGTGGAACACTGCCTAAGGTCCAGCTGTTATTGAAGATCTGCAACAGCTTTGTTTTGGCCTCTGTTCCTAGGTTCCTGATCATTTCATTGGAGATACCATCAGCTCCTGGTGACTTTCTCATTTTCAGTTTTGATATGGCTAGCTCCAGTTCACTGATTGTGATGGGTGCCTCCAGAACCTCATGTACTATTTCCTTCTGTCCTGTATGTTGTCGTTTCTCTCGAATCTCTTGTTGTTTCTCTGGACTAATTTTGATATTGTTATCTTGTGCGAATGAGTCCGCAAAATGGTCAGCTGCTTGCTTTCTTGTTAAGATTTTTCCATCTTTATGTAGCGCAATTTTTGAGTTTCTCCCTGTGCCCTCGTCATTAAGCTGTTTTATTAGCTTCCACAATTTCCTTGTGTCTCTTTCAAAGTTCAGAGACTCCGTTTTCTCCTGCCAGCTTTTCCGTCTAGCCTGCAGCTTGGCCCTTTGAAATTTGGCTTTTGCATGCTGGAATTTATTGTGGTGCTCTTGGCTGGGTGTGGCCTCTGCTTGCTTTCTACACACTTCCACATCATTATGCAACTGTTCCAGTTCACTACTCCAGTAGGGTTTATATTGTTTACGGGCTCCTCTTGGTACTGTTTCTCGCGCTGCCTGTAGTATGCATTTCCCAAACTCTTCAACTACTTTATTTATGTCTTTCTCAGTGTTCAGGTTTCTAACCAGTATGCTGGCGCGATGCTTGTACACTGCCCAGTCTGCTTTCTTGTAGTTCCACCTCGAGAGGGTGCTGCTTTCACTTACAAGCTCATTTTCTACACTTAGAAAGACTGGTCGATGGTCACTGCCACCTAGTTGTTTCCCAACAATTCGTGTAATGTTCCACTCCAGGTCTGGTGAATGAAAAGCCAGGTCAGGTGTAGTTGTAGAGTGCCATGATCTCGAGTAGAAAGTATGTGGGTCGGACGGCTTGTTAACCAAGATGAATCTATTCTCATCCTGCCAGTCTTCCAGTCTCTCTCCTCTCTGGTCCATGTGATCATAGCCCCAACTCTGCGAGTGGCTGTTGAAATCGCCGCACACAATCATTTTTTCTGTTAATGGTAGTGTGTCCAGTGCCTGTGGACGGTCACTTGGACAGTAGTAATTGATCAGATGTAGGTCTGTATAGCCTGTTTTAAGTTTAAGTGTCTGATACTCAGCCCCTTCCATATAGACTTCGATTTGGGAAGCAGTGATGTTATTTTTTACAAGGGTAAGTATCCCACCTTTTCGCCTGTCCTTTCGGTCAGATCGGTAACACTGGTAGCCTCTGATTTTGAAGGCTATATTTTCGTTGAGGTGAGTTTCTTGCAAGCAACATATGCTTACTTTTTCTTTGTCCAGGATGTTTTCTAATTCTACTTTGTTGTTGCTGACTCCCTCCGCATTCCAGTGCATTATTTTAAGTCTTAGTTTAGTATGGCCAGCTGTTCTATTCTCATGTCCCCTGGCTCCACAGGACATCTGAGAAGGACCTCCAGTAGTTGGGGTTGGACCCTTTCGAGACATAGGGCCCGGCACTGCACCTGCCTGGGGGTCCAAAGCAGGGCGAGCACCATAACGTTTAGCAGCAGTCGACATAGTCCATTTTGCATAATTGCGTGGCATCCTGATTTCTGTGGTGCGCCTCCTGGCTGGTTGCCTCCGTCTTCAGCACCTTTCCTTTGCTAGAGCAGACTGTGGTCTCACTCGAGTTTAGATGTGTACACACGCACACACGTGTCTGCACATGCATGTATGTGTATACACATCTAGAGCACACTGGTTATTTTCCGGCGCCAGATACTCGCCGTCGCCCCTTCTCCTGTTAGTTAAAACAGTTCCGCCACGTGAAGGCCAGGAGTTGGACTTTTGCTGCAGAGGTTATGTATTCACGAGCCATTTGGGTATTTAAGCAATGTTGGGCGCTCACCCCAACATTGCGCCCCGGCTACATACAGCAATTTGGAACCTAAGGGGTAGCTAAATGTACTTGCTTTTATAGCATGCAGCATTAAGTAAAGGAAGCCTTTCACACTGCTTAAGGTGTATTGGGTACATGGTTCTTGACCCATGTTGATTTGCTAGTCAGGTCTGTCAGATATGACTGAGCTTCTGTATAAAGGTAGACGGTACCACCTGCTTTCTGTTAGTGCCAAATGTTGGGCGTCCTTACCAAACCTGACACCTCACAGCTTCGGGTGGAAGAATACAATCTGGAGGGTACAAGCCTCATCCTAGTGTGAGGAAATGCAACTTACAGACTAAATGTCATGGCAGGGCAGACCAGGCTCTAAGCTTTGGTCGGCAACTGGTCTATGATTGAAGTTCTGACAGGCGGACAATTATAGCTGATCCGGCAGCTTCTGCAGCTTGTCTTGTTCCAGATGTATTGTTGTTACCTTTCCTCTGGAGTAAACTAGACAGGCCGAGAGAGGGATTAAGCTTCATGGGCAAGACATGGTCCCTACATTTCAGCACAGACTGTGTGCTATGGAAAGCTCCCATTAACTACCACCGTGGAATGTAATTAATGCCTTTATGTTTAAGCACAATGTAACAAACTTATGCCTGTCTAGATAGCAAGATGCCAGCCATATTTATGTATAACCAACCAGCACTCGAGGGGTAATATGGTCAATATATTTTTTTGGTGTTCTTGCTCTCTTCCAACTCAAGCGTAATCCATACACACTACTTCCAGTAGTGCTGGATTGAATTTTGCGTGTGGATTAGCTTTTCCTTATTAACAGTGTGAAGATACTCCGCCTTCAGAGGTACTTGTAATTTACGTTCCCAAGTCAAGGACGAGAGGTCAACATTTTAATCGGACGCAGAGGTGTTTCCAAGGCACCAGGGCCAGGTTTTATACTGGATAAGACCTACTAACACAGTGGTTCTCAACCTTTTTTGGCCCATGCCCCCCTTCACCATATTTTCAGAATGCCATTCCCCCCCCCTTTCGTATTTCCTACCTAAGAATTTGGACCATGCCCCCCTTCACCATATTTTCACAACGTCATTTCCCCCCCCCACCCCCCCCCCCCCCCCCACCTTTGTATTTCCTACTTAAATCCCCCCCCCCCCTTCCCGCTTCCTGCCCCTACACAGTATACGTAATAATGGAAGCACATACCAAAACAAGTCTAGACGTCCACATAAAACATGATTTGTGGATCTACTTACTTTATAAAATGAATTTTAGAAAGGGTCAGATGTGCAGAACCGTAAAGTATGAAGGGTAAAACATTATCAAGTAATCGGTTCTTGTATTAACACGATCTTAAAATAATCTTCATTTCCCCCCCCCCCCCTGGAAACCCTAAAATTCCCCCGGGGGGGGGGGGGGGGGGGGGGGATTCCCCACCGGTTGAGAACCACTGTACTAACACGTCCTAGTCATGCGTCCGGGGCAATAGGTCCCTTCGCGGTCCTGGCTAACGTAGTAGGATTCGTTGATTCTTCCGAAGTCGGAGAGTATCTGCATGCACGGCGAGGAACCACCAGTCTGCACACCAATAAGCCAGACATGGGACAATGGATACTCACGCAAACCTCAGTCCGGTATGACATCACACTGATATTGGACATCATCCGACATACAGGACTTCACGCTGGAGTTCACAGCCAGCGAACGCAAGCAGCAACATTTTAGTCTAACTGTCCGGTGTATAGGTTCAATCCCTTACCTCGGCATCAGCACACTGGATGTTCAAGAACGTGAGTTCTAATCCATTCGGCCATGCTGACCTCCTATATGGTCAATATCAATCCAGCCACCTTTATTTCCCAAGACATTTCCTGGTTCCCATTTTAGGCTTGGTCCATCTGGGTCCATTTTGGTCCATTTTAGGCTGGGTCTATTTTAAGCTGGGTCCATTTTAGGCTGGGTCCATCTAGGTCTATATTAGGCTGGGTCCATCTGGGTCCATTTAAGCTGGGTCCATCTGGGTCCATTTTAGGCTGGGTCCATTTTAGGCTGGGTCCATCTGGGTCAATTTTAGGCTGGGTCCATCTGGGTCCATTTTAGGCTGGGTCCATCTGGGTCCATTTTAGGCTGGGTCCATTTTAGGCTGGGTCCATCTGGGTCCATTTTAGGCTGGGTCCATCTGGGTCCATTTTAAGCTGGGCCATCTGGGTCCATTTTAGGCTGCGTCCATCTGGGTCAATTTTAGGCTGGGTCCATTTTAGGCTGGGTCCATTTTAGGCTGGGTCCATCTGGGTCCATTTTAGGCTGGGTCCATTTTAGGCTGGATCCATTTTAGGCTGGGTCCATTTTAGGCTGGGTCCATTTTAGGCTAGGTCCATTTTAGGCTGGGTCCATTTTAGGCTGGGTCCATCTGGGTCCATTTTAGGCTGGGTCCATCTGGGTCCATTTTAAGCTGGGCCATCTGGGTCCATTTTAGGCTGCGTCCATCTGGGTCAATTTTAGGCTGGGTCCATTTTAGGCTGGGTCCATTTTAGGCTGGGTCCATCTGGGTCCATTTTAGGCTGGGTCCATTTTAGGCTGGATCCATTTTAGGCTGGGTCCATCTGGGTCCATTTTAGGCTGGGTCCATTTTAGGCTGGGTCCATCTGGGTCCATTTTAGGCTGGGTCCATCTGGGTCCATTTTAGGCTGGGTCCATTTTAGGCTGGGTCCATCTGGGTCCATTTTAGGCTGGATCCATTTTAGGCTGGGTCCATTTTAGGCTGGGTCTGTTTTAGGCTGGGTCCATTTTAGGCTGGGTCCATCTGGGTCCATTTTAGGCTGGGTCCATTTTAGGCTGGGTCCATCTGGGTCCATTTTAGGCTGGGTCCATTTTAGGCTGGGTCCATTTTAGGCTGGGTCCATCTGGGTCCATTTTAGGCTGGGTCCATTTTAGGCTGGGTCCATCTGGGTCCATTTTAGGCTGGATCCATTTTAGGCTGGGTCCATTTTAGGCTAGGTCCATTTTAGGCTGGGTCAATTTTAGGCTGGGTCCTGGGTCCATTTTAGGCTGGGTCCATATTAGGCTGGGTCCATCTGGGTCCATTTTAGGCTGGGTCCATCTGGGTCCATTTTAGGCTGGGTCCATCTGGGTCAATTTTAGGCTGGGTCCATCTGGGGGACCAGGTCAATTTTTTTTTAAATATCCACCCTGACGCGGATTTGAACCCATAACTACCAGGTCGGCAGAAATAAACAGCAATGAAAAATTTGAACTTTAGATGTTAATATACTCTCTGTGCTGATGAATGTATTTTTGGCCAATCCTATTCTCAGACACAAAACTTACCACAAGCTTCACTGCAAAATGTGAGTCGAGCTCTTTGCCAGTAGCCAGTGCAGGTTTCAGCTCTCCTGAATACAAGAAGCCCAGATGGCAGGCCTTTTCTTTCAGTGACTCAAATATAATGAACTGTTGCTGAATTTGGCTGAGCTGAAACTTGGTCTCCAGGCCATGTGGGGTGCCAGGCGGCTGCAGAAACAGTCAAGGGTTTATGTCAGTATTCACACATCCAGGACCACTAGCGCAACTGTAAAACATATTTAAAGGTAAAACAAAGGGGACTCCGCTCTATATGCTGTGTCAATCTATGCCTTTAGCTCAGTAGCTGGACAACAAAACCATGAACTACCAGTCCAATCAATCAATCATGTGCCATGCCGGAAAGCGTGGGCGGTCATGATTCGCCATTTCACTCGATCACCAGAGTCGTGGATCAGCTCAGTGTTCCTGTCTCGTCCATGCCATGTGGCCAAGCCATCCAGGTATTTTCCTCTCGGTCTTCCTCTTGGTCTGTTCCCTTCGATCTTGCCAGCTGTCACTAAGTTCTCCAGTCCATTTCTTCTCATAACATGTCCAAAAAATTTTGACTGTCTACGTCTAATTTCTCTAATCAATCTACGATTTTCATTTGTCTCTTGTAGTACTTGGTCATGGTTTTTCTATCTGTCCATGGTATTCTTTGCATTTTCCTCAGAAACCACATTTCTGCAGCCATCAGATGTTTTTCAGCTTGACTGCACATTGTCCAAGTTTCACATCCCTACAAAAGAACAGGCTCTATGTATCCCCTCAACGCTCCTTTTTCTCGTTTCAATTGACATCATTTTTATTGGTCAGAATGTTTTTCATCTTGCTAAAGGCTACTTTCGCAATGGCGATTCTTGTTCTAATCTCTTCAAGGCATCTGCCATCAGATGTTATGACTGTTCCGAGATAATTGAACCGATTCACTTGTTGAAGAATATTCCCATTTACTTGTATATTACATTGTGGTACTTCGTTCTTCCCTAGTGACGACCATAACCTGTGTCTTCCTACAATTTAATTCCAACCCCAGCTGCTCACTGTGTACAACCACAGCGTCTACTAATTGTTGCAGATCCTGTGCATTGTCTGCAATCAATACTGTATCATCTGCATATCTAATGTTATTTATGTTTCGTCCTCCAATGCTGATTCCATTTAGGTCTTCTACATTTCTGAAAATATTTTCACTGTATAGGAAAAAAGATCTGGAGACATTACACATCCCTGCCTAACACCTCTCTTAATAGGTTGGTATTGTCCCTACTTCATTATCAATTCTTATGGCAGCTTGTTGTTTCCAATATATGTTTTTTATAAGTCTAATGTCTTTCCCATCAATTTGTAGATCTGCAAGCATATCCACAATGTTGACATGTCTAACTCTATCAAAAGCCTTCTGTGTAGTCAATAAAGCAAAGATGTATATCCTTGTTTACTTCTAAAGCACGTTCAATAACTGTTCGGAGAAAATACACAGCCCCTTTTTTCTGTACCCCTTTTTCCCTTCTACAAAACCACATTGTTCTTCCCCTATTTCAGGTTGTATCTTCTTCCTCACTCTTTGCATGATAATTCGTAACAAAATCTTTGTGATGTGACTCATTATACTAATTGTTCTATGTTGATCACATTCTAAGGTTCCTGATTTCTTTGGGATTGCAATAAATACAGAATTACATAATTCAGAAGGTATATCTCCAGTATCATATAATGTGTTCAGCAGTCTAGTGACTTGTTCTAGACCAAATTCTTCTAAAGCTTTAATCATTTCTGTTGTGATGTTATCTGCACCGGGGGCCTTGCCAGCTTTCATATGCTTAAGAACATTTTGAACCTCCATCTTTAAAATTGCTGGTCCTTCATTATTAAATCTAATAGCATACTGTTCCTCTCTGTTATCATTATACAGGTTCTTTCACATAATCTGTCCATACATGTAGAATCTGATCTTTTTCTATTATGATTTTGCCATCTTTAGTTTTTAGACAGCCTGTTGATGTACTTGTTCTTTTATTAGTAAGCTCCTGAATTCTTTTGTGTACTAATTTGGTATTTTGACTGTTGTGTTGTTTTTTCAATTTCTAAGCACTTTTCCTCAAGCCATGATTCTTTTGCCTTCCTACATAATATTCTGACTTGTCTGTGAATTTCTTCATATTTGGCAGGATTATTTTTGTTGAGTCTTCTTGTTTCCATTAAGTGTAAAATTTCCTCAGTCATCCATTTCTTACGACCCACCTTCTTTAATTTGGAATAGTTGTTTCTGCAGCCACATTGATTGAATTCTTTAACATTTCCCATTGATCATCCACATCCTGGAATAGGATCTCTAGATCAGACAATATTTCTGTTCTGTACTTCTATGTTGAATTTGTTTTGTATTTCCTTGTCATTACTCAATGTACACAAATCATATTTAGTGTTCCCTGTTGTATACTTGACTTTCTTCAACTTTATCCTCAATGTTCCTGTGAGTAATCTGTGGTCACTATAACAATCAGCACTGGGAACTGTTTTTGCTACTGTTAGGGCGTTTCTAAATCTTCTGCTAATGAGAATGTAGTCAATCTGGTTTTCTAATCCTGCTATCAGGACTCCTCCATGTCCATAATCTTCTAGGGTGTTGTTTGAAATAGGTGTTCCCTACAATCATTTCCTGTTCTTTTGCCCACTCTACTAGTCTGTATCCTCTTTCATTTCTCTCTCCTAAACCATAGTTTCCTACTGTGTATCTATCCCCCTTGATTTCCTACTTTTTGCATTGAAGTCCCCTATTATGATGTTATTCTGAATTTTTACATTTTCATTAAGGCAGACTCTATGTCATTATAAAATTCCTCTACACTATCTTCACTAGACTCTCCTGTTGGGGGCATATACTTGAATAACATTTATGTTAAAAGGTCTGCCACTAAATTTTAACTAGTAATACTCTTCCGACAGGGCCCCCCAATATCCCAAAAGGACGTTGATGTTTTCAGGTCCCCAAAAAATTATTGCCACCCCCCATGTCGATCCTCCCCTCCAGAATAAATAATCTTAAAATCTTTATGTATCTTGATGCCGCTCCTGTCCATCTCTTTTCGCACATACCTAATATATTATTTTTCTCTTTGGGAATTCTTGTGTTATGTTCTCTAATTTTCCGTCGTTGTTTAAGTCCAAGTTCCATGTTCCCAATTTTAAGGGCTCTGTCCTTGTCTTGCGAGATCAGTTTTTAAGCGAATTCAAATAAACTAGGCAATTTCAAAGAGGTAGTTTGCCGTTGCTTTTTCCCCTATGGCAGGACCATACTGGCGGGTGACCGCAATCAGTGTCTCTCGAAAGAGAGAAAGCTTGCCGTCGCGAAACTCGAGACCAATAACCAACAAATATCTGTCGGCTTGCCCTCATAATTTCATCCACCACCTGCCTTCCGTGGCTTCTTTTGAACACTTCCAATTAACGAACACGAAATAACATCACATAATCCAAAGGAAAAACACTATCCACACGAATTTCACGGGAATTTCCATTAGGGAATCCACAGAAAAAACCCCCCAAAACCCTTTCCCCCCAAGACAACGGGTCATCGCGTCGCCATTATACCAGTCCAACATTAGGAAAATGTGTGAGCAAACCGTAACCAGAAGCAAAAGTACTCCAGAGGCCTTTATCAGGCCAGGCCTAATCCCAGTAACCCATATGTCTTGTGCTGAATCATGATCCTGATTTCATCCTATGTCTCTCTGAGGATGTGAAGCTCCAGCACCATCCTTGCACAACCAGCTGGTTTCTGAGGTTGGAGAGGGGAGTAAGATCTCTGCAATACAATTCCAATGAAGACGGTACTTCAGTTATAGGTCGGAAGAAGTCTCTAGATCAACCTGACTCCGATAGATGCACTCTTTCTAGGGCTCAGATAACATAATCTGAATGTGAACACACCAGACCTAAGAGTTAAGACTCAGTCTTCCCAATGGCTCTCAACCAAGTAATTAACCATCCACTCTTAGCATTACTGTACTAATAGTTGAATGCAATTAGCAACAAAGAAAGAAACCATAGAAGCAGCAATAACACGGAAACTTACATAGGGCTTGATAACACTGAGTCCATCAATAATTGCAATATAGTTGTTGTAGTTTTGGAGACGAACTTGGTTATTGCCTTCATTTGTTACAGTCCACAGTGCTGTTAAACAGGAAGATTTTAAACATTATGAAATATTTATATAAAACTGACATCATCATTCTATTGCTACATCTGATTCTTCTTCTTCTTCTACTTCCTCTTCTTTGTCTTCTTTTTCCTCTTCTTCTTCTGCTTCCTAATAGAACACAAATGCTCATCCATCCTTAAGCACAGTCATCGCATCCTTATTTATCTCTTGCAGTGCCCTGTCTGTAATGCGATAGTGTTCAAATAGATTGTAATTGTACGTACAGAGGCTGGTGGTGTCTTTGATTTGTTGTGGGAGGTTGTTCCACAACTGAGCTGCTGGGTAAGATAAGCTTGAATTGCGTGGTGGCTGCGGAGATGCGGTTTTATAGAATAATTAGTATGAGAACACCGTGGACAAAAAGAAAGACCAATGAAATATTTTGAAAAAAGAAAGAAAACTGATTACTTGCATTAGAAGAAAGCAGTCCACATTCTTTCTGGTTGTCACGAGAAGGGGAAAGCTGGAGCATGCTGTCACAACAGGAAAATTGCTGGGAAGAGAGGCAGGAGGAGACCAAGAGAGAGAGGATGCTGGACAGTTTAACATCACAGCATGGAGGAACATCAGTATTAAAAATTATCAGCAGCACACGAGACAGAGGACTGTGGACAGATATGATCACTAATGCCACAAAGCATGAACTATAAGAAGAAGGGGCACTGTACTAAAATAAATGTATTAGTTAGAAGCATTGGATAATGAAAACAATTTACCACAGGCTAGCGGCACTACATATTGAAAACAATTTACCACAGGCTAGGGGCACTACATATTGAAATAATTCATCACACACTTAGACACACAACACCTAACACTGACAATGGCATAAGTGCGGTCAGACTAAAGTTAAATGTCAGCTCTTGACGTTCTCTAAGGGAGGGAAAGACGCTTGACCTACTCCTGCTACAGGACTTGTTTTTCTGTTTTGTTTATTTTGGAGACACAACAATGAGGGTGGTCATACTAGGGTTTGATGTCAGCTCTTCATGATCATTAAGGGAGGGGTAGACTCTTGACCTATTCCTCCATGACTCAGACATCAAAATGTGATGGTTCTATTATTTCACATTAACATTCTCACAAAAGTTTCCTGTTATATGATATTTTGTATGAGACACAACACGTTCAAATAAATTCTTTAATGCTAGGGCAACTACATACTGAAATAATCCTATTGCAGCCCAGGGACACTTATTTACTCACTGTGAAATGCATTTGGATCCAGAGGTCCATTGGCATCAAGGACCAACTGACCAGCAGAGTTAATTACAATCTGGACTGTCCTCCCAGTGACCCTGGAAATCAGCTGAATAACACTTCCTGTTTTGAAGAGGTCCTGAAACACCGAAGAACAATCGGATAATAATATCAAAGGAGAATAACATCTACTGAAAGTCTGTCTATAGTAAACACAACTATTATTACTGGAAACCTAGCCTATTTGTTACCATCTGTACATCACCAAACTATTACAACTGGATCTGTAAACTACAAAACTATTACATACGGATCTGTACATCACCAAACTATTACACCTGGATCTGTACATCACCAAACTATTACACCTGGATCTGTACATCACCAAACTATTACACCTGGATCTGTACATCACCAAACTAATAGAACTGGATCTGTACACCACAAAACTATTACACCTGGATCTGTACATCACCAAACTATTACAAATGGAAAACTGGCCCATGTGTTACCATCTGTACATCACAAAACTATTAAACCTGGATCTGTACATCACAAAACTATTACATCTGGATCTGTACATCACAAATCTATTACACCTGGATCTGTACATCACCAAACTATTACACCTGGATCTGTACATCACCAAACTAGTACACCTGGATCTGTACATCACCAAACTATTACACCTGGAAACCTAGCCCCTGTGTTACCATCTGTACAACATCAAACTATTACAACTGGATCTGTACAACATCAAACTATTACAACTGGATCTGTACATCACCAAGCTATTACAACTGGATCTGTACATCACCAAACTATTACACCTGGAAACCTAGCCCCTGTGTTACCATCTGTACAACATCAAACTATTACAACTGGATCTGCACAACATCAAACTATTACAACTGGATCTGTACATCACCAAACTATTACAACTGGATCTGTACATCACCAAACTATTTCACCTGGATCTGCACATCACCAAACTATTACACCTGGATCTGTACATCACCAAACAATTACATCTGGATCTGTACATCACCAAACTATTACAAATGGAAAACTGGCCCATGTGTTACCATCTGTACATCACAAAACTATTAAACCTGGATCTGTACATCACAAAACTATTACATCTGGATCTGTACATCACAAAACTATTACATCTGGATCTGTACATCACAAAACTATTACATCTGGATCTGTACATCACAAAACTATTACATCTGGATCTGTACATCACCAAACTATTACACCTGGATCTGTACATCACCAAGCTAGTACACCTGGACCTGTACATCACCAAACTATTACACCTGGAAACCTAGCCCCTGTGTTACCATCTGTACAACATCAAACTATTACAACTGGATCTGTACAACATCAAACTATTACAACTGGATCTGTACATCGCTAAGCTATTACAACTGGATCTGTACATCACCAAACTATTACAACTGGATCTGTACATCACCAAACTATTACACCTGGAAACCTAGCCCCTGTATTACCCTCTGTACAACATCAAACTATTACAACTGGATCTGTACAACATCAAACTATTACAACTGGATTTGTACATCACCAAACTATTACACCTGGATCTGTACATCACCAAACTATTACACCTGGATCTGTACAACATCAAACTATTACAACTGGATCTGTACATCAAACTATTACAACTGGATCTGTACATCACCAAACTATTACACCTGGATCTGTACATCGCCAAACTGTTACAACTGGATATGTACATCACCAAACTATTACAAATGGAAACCTATCCCCTGGGTTACCATCTGTACAACATCAAACTATTACAACTGGATCTGTACATCACCAAACTATTACAACTGGATCTGTACATCACAAAACTATTACAACTGGATCTGTACATCACCAAACTATTTCACCTGGATCTGTACATCACCAGACTATTACACCTGGATCTGCACATTACCAAACAATTACACCTGGATCTGTACATCACCAATCTATTACAAATGGAAACTTATCCCCTGTGTTACCATCTGTACATCACCAAAGCATATTGGGACACAGTAAAGTCAAATTAAAAGTTAGTTGTCTATCCTTTAAAGGATGTCGCAGTCAACTCCAGCATTTTGTTTTTGGTATGATGTCTTGGCAAGTGAATCATGAGGTGCACGAGTTTATGGTACTGGCCCCACATTTTTAGATCAATAGGCACTCAGTGGTGGATGTGTCTATGTCTTCTTCACAGTCCATGATATTCTAAGAGCTTTTCTGTAACATTTAAGCTCAAACTCCATGGATTAGGTCCCTGAGAAACATTCAAAAAGGCACAAAATTACATTTTAAAACATTACCAAACCAACAGAAGCACAGATGACATGAAAACATGGCAACCAGGTAATTACCAGCAAGGCGGAAGTATAATTCTTGTCGACAGTTTCATTGATCTTCTCTCCGGCCTTGTCAAGTTGAACTCCAATTTGCTTGCCAACCTTTTCTGCTTCTTTCATGAAGGAACTGAACAGACCTTTCTGTCAACAATATATCATCATCAACTTGTCAGAATGTTCATCAAAATGTTATACCAATATAATTAGAAAAGTTATTGTGACATCACTACCAGAGTTATCATGTTATTGTGACATCACTAATAGTTATCATATTATTGTAACATCACTAACAGAGTTATTGTGTTATTGTAACATCACTAACAGAGTTATCATCTTATTGAGATATCACTAAAAGAGTTATCATGTTACTGTGACACCACTAACAGTTAGCATATTATTTTAACATCACTAACAGAGTTATTGTGTTATTGTGACACCACTAACAGAGTTATCATGTTATTGTGACATCACTGACAGTTATCATTTTATTGTAACATCACTAACAGAGTTATTGTGCTATTGTAACATCACTAACAGAGTTATCATCTTATTGAGACATCACTAAGAGAGTTATCATGTTATTGTAACATCACTAACAAGAGTTATCATATTATTGTGACATCCATTTTGTCGCCATTATGCCATGTGGCCTAGTCATCCTAATATTTACTTCACTCATAATGGGTTACATGATTTTCTTTGCTTTTCTTCAGGGTCCTGGTAACTCACTGGTGACCCTATGTTGCTGTGATATATTCAATGTTCGCCATTACCTTACAATGTGTTTGTAGCTGTATGTCTATTATGCAACAGGACTACTGAACAATTTTGTGTCTATTACTGATGTACATGTTGTGATCGCAGTCACCATGAATAAGTCATTCTTCCTAAGAAGTTGAGTATTTCAACATATAGAAAGCCTCAAAACACACCACAAACTTCAAAACATAAAGGAAGAATCACAACACAAGAAAACTTCACAATAAGGAGGCCTCACAGAACACAGGAAGCCTCACAATGTACAAAAAGCTTTACAACCTGCAGGAACATTATAACACATAGAAGCCTCACAACAGACAGGAAGCCTCACAACACACAGGAAGAATTACAACACACAAAGAGTCTCTTCACAACACACAGAGAGCCTCACAACACACAAAGAGTTAACATACAGCTCACAACACACAGAAAGCCTCACAACACACAGAAAGCCTCACAACACACAGAAAGCCTCACAACATACAGAAAGCCTCACAACACACAGAAAACCTCACAACACACAAAGAGCCTCATAATACACAGAAAACCTCACAACACACAAAGAGCCTCATAATACACAGAAAGCCTCACAACACACAGAAGCCTCACAACACACTTGAAGATCATGCTGGTGATGATAATGGTGCAGCAGATATTCAAAGTTTATGAGGAACACAACATTCACAATCACTGCATGTATACCTTCTCTTTCTGGGGTGGCTTTTCAACTTTGGAACTCTGTGGAAATAAAATGATAACAGGATACTGAAAATTGTGGATGAGTTTGAAGTTGCTAATAAACAAGAAGTATCACAGCATGTTACAAAGCACTTCAGGGAGGCAGGCAGGCAAGGAGGCAGGCAGGCAGGCAGGCAGGCCAGCAGGCAAGCAGGGAGGGAGAGAGCAGACAGGCAGGCAGGCAGGGAGGGAGGGAGGGAGAGAGGGAGGGAGGCAGGCAGGCAGGCAGGCAGGCAGGCAGGCAGGCAGGAAGGAAGGAAGGGAGGGAGGAAGGAAGGAAGGAAGGAAGGAAGGAAGGAAGGAAGGAAGGAAGGAAGGAAGGAAGGAAGGAAGGAAGGAAGGAAAACTAAGGCCCTCACTCATCTCACTCCAAGCTGTCTCTATCATTTGCTATCTTCTGCATTCTCTGTCATTTAGTTCACAAGTGCGATTTTCTCAGAGACTCATGAGGGTCATTGCTCACATTACGGAGTTTGTACTCTGCGACCAAGCAAGCTGGATTGGTCTACTACCAGCAACAAGAAATAAGAGTTGAAAAGCAGAGTTCTTCATGAGGGAAATGAACTTGAAAAAAAAGTGAAACAGATACGCCATTTGCCACCTGTTATTCATACTGACTGCATTATGAAGACAACAGTAACTCCCAAATTGGAATTCAATAGATTCAGATAGAGCAGCATGATGTTTTGGGCTTTGCTGATGACATTGCTTTCTTGTCCCACACACAAACTCAGGAGCAAGATTAAACTAAGCAAACTTGATAGGAGGTCATAATTAGGCCTAAAAATTCACAGCTGAAAGATGTAGATAAAATAGATCATTAGAATAAATCAAACAAATGATAACCTGATCTCCCTGGATGAAAGCTTACGTCAAAAGGTAGATGTATACATCTATTTAGATATCAATGCAGACAAAGACAGGATTACAGACAGATATGTTAAAAGAAGAATAGAATATCAAGAGGAGCTCACAGCATCAAATTCCTTTTGTAAAGCTATGACAATAGATTTCAAGATAACATCATGTATATATCCAGGAATAGATGGTGATGGAATGTAAAAGATAACTGAAGTAAAAGAACAGGACTGAAACTGTAAGACAGAATGACCCATGTGTAGCTTAGGGAGAGAACTGGACAGGTTCTAGCGAATCAAGAGATGAGGAAAAGATGTTATCACTGGACAGGACACACACTAACAAAACTTTACAACAGTATACAAGAAAGTACCTTGGAACCCTCATGGCTAATTAATTAGAGGGGGAATTAAAAACACATGGAGAAGACAATTAAAGACAACGATGAATAATATGGTACATACATGCAGGGTGCTGCAGGAGATAGGAAAAGAAAAATGACTTGACATGAGCTTGTTCTGGGCCTATGTTCCCATGAAGGATAAAGAACGGAAGTCAATACTGTAATATGCAAATGACACAGGAAAGTGATCACTCACAGTTGCTCCATAGGCTGTTGGTGGTGGTGGTTGTGGTGGTGGCGCTTGCCCTGGCACAGGCTTTGCTGGATCATATGGCACATAAGGGGGAGGAGCGGCATCTGGAGGAGGGTAGCTTCCTTGAGATGGATACTGCTGTGATGCCATTGCTCTAGATAAATGTAAAATTTCTATGTTAGCACACATAGGTACGTCCCAAGTGCAATGACATTGATTTTACCTACTCAATCAATTCATATCAATTAAAAAATCAAATTAAAAATCAATTAATAATTGTGTCAATACTATTTAAAAAGTTAGTTGCATATCCTTTACAGGACGTAGCAGTCAACTCCAGGACTTTTGGCTGTTTGTGATCTCTTGGCAAGTTTAAGTTCAATAATTTGCCATTGCTTTCTGAACAACTGGCACTCATACCATTTTCATAAAAAACCAACGAAGGCAGTCTGCTGCCAAATCGCTGGCAGCTATGCTTCGAAAATACTATTACAAATATACAAATATGCATCATTATCATGTGATGTGTCACATGACTTGCACAGGATTCACGTCTCTCAATAGATAGCAGTCCCTGGTAGATGAGCAAGGTGCCAGTACTGTATATAGTATACCTATAATATATACATATTATAATTAGGTATGCTAGAAGTACCCCCGATGGTGTTTTCCCACCTTGTCGTGGTGGAGGAGCTTGAGTTTCTCAATGACCCTGAGAGCTATGCCGGCGGTAGCGTAGCTACTAGCAGGCCTCCCAAGCCGGACAGGTCAAAGGGTAAAAAAAGAAACAAACCCC